>MU745706.1:12729-49607 GCA_026770625.1 Nicotiana glauca
CCCCCCCCCCCAGATAATGGGACTTAGTTTTAAGCATTCAGGACCCTCCTAGATAATAGGATATTAGTTTTAAGTTTTCAGAACCCTCGTGGATAATGGGATTTAGTTTTAAGTTTACAGGCCCTCCTGGATAATGGTATTTAGTTTTAAGCTTTCAGGACCCCCCTGGATAATGGGATTTAGTTTAAGGTTTTGAGGAACCTCCTGGATAATGGGATATAGATTTAATTTTTCAGGACCCTCTTGGATAATGGGATTTAGTTTTAAGTATTCAGGACCCTCCTGGATAATGGGATTTAGTTTTAAGCTCTTTGGCCCCTCCTGGATAGAGGAATTTAGATTTATGTTTTTAGGACCATCCTTGATAATGGAATTTAGTTTTATGCTTTCAGGACCCTGCTGGATAATGGGATTTAGTTTTAAGTTTTCAGGATCCTCCTGGACAATGGGATTTCGTTTTATGTTTTCTGGACCCTCTTGTATAATGGGATTTAATTTTATATTTTCAGGACCCTCCTGGATAATGGGATTAAGTTTCATTTAGGACCCACCTTGATAATGGGATTTAGTTTTAAGCTTTCACGACCCTCATGGATAATGGGATTTACTTTTATGTTTTAGGAACCTCCCGGATGATGGAATTTAGTTTTAAGCTCTTTGGCCCCCCCTGGATAAAGGAATTTAGATTTATGTTTTTAGGACCCTCCTAGATAATGGGATTTAGTTTTAAGCTTTCAGGACCCTCCTGGATAATGGGATTTAGTTTTAAGTTTTCAGGACCCTCATGGATAATGGGATTTAGTTTTACGCTTTTAGGACACTCCTGGATAATGGGATTTAGATTTAAGTTTTCAGGACCCTCCTGGATAATGGGATTTAGTTTTCAGTTTTCAGGACCCTCCTAGATAATGGGATTTGGCTTTAAGCTTTTAGGATACTCCTGGATAATTGCATTTAGTTTTATGTTTTAGGAACCTCCCGGATGATGGGATTTAGTTTCATTCATGACCCCCCTAGATAATGAGATTTAGTTTTAATCTTTCATGACCCTCCTGGATAATGGGATTTAGTTTTAAGTTTTCAGGACCCTCCTGGATAATGGGATTTAGTTTTAGGTATTCAGGACCCTCCTGCATAATGGGATTTAGTTTTAAGTTTTCAAGACCCTCCTGAATAGTGGGATTTAGTTTAAGCTTTCAGGACCCTCCTGGATAATGGGATTTAGATTTAAGTTTTCAGGACTCTCCTGGATAATGAGATTTAGTTTTAAGTTTTTAGGACACTCCTGAATAATGAGATTTAGTTTTAGGTATTCACGACCGTCTGGGATAATATGATTTAGTTAAATCTATCAGAACCCTCCTGGATAATGGGATTTAGATTTAAGTTTTCATGACCCTCTTGGATAATGGGATTTAATTTTAACTATTCAGTACCCTCCTGGATAATGGGATTTAGTTTTAAGCTTTTAGGACCTTCCTGGATAACGGGATTTAGTTTTATGTTGCAGGACCCTCCTTGATAATGGAATTTAGTTTTATGCTTTCAGGACCCTCCTGGATTATGGGATTTAGTTTTAAGTTTTCAGGACCCTCCTAGATAATGGATTTAGTTTTAAGGTTTCAGGACCATCCTGGATAATGGGATTTACTTTTATATTTTCAGGACCCTCCTAGATAATGGAATTTTTTTTTAAACTTTTAGGAACTCCTAGATAATAGGATTTAGTTTTAAGCTTTCAGGACCCTCTTGGATAATGGGATTTAATTTCAAGTTTTCAAGATCCTCCTGGATAATGAGATTTAGTTTTAAGCATTCAAGACCCTCCTAGATAATGGGATTTAGTTTTATGTTTTAGGAGCCTCCTGGATAATGGGATTTAGTTTCATTCATGACCCTCCTAGATAATGAGATTTAGTTTTAAGCTTTCACGACCCTCCTTGATAATGGGATTTAGATTTAAGTTTTAATAACCCTCCTGGATAATGGGTTTAGTTTCAAGTTTTCAGGACCCTCATGGATAATGGGATTTAGATTTAAATTTTCAGGACCCTCCTGGATAATGAGATTTAGTTTTAAGTTTTAAGGATCCTCCTGGATAATGGGATTTCGTTTTATGTTTTCGGGACCCTCTAGGATAATGAGATTTAGTTTTATGTTTTCAGGACCCTCCTGGATAATGAGATTTAGATTTAAGTTTTCAAGACCCTCTTGGATAATGAGAATTAGTTTTTAGTTTTTAGGACACTCCAGGATAATGAGATTTAGTTTTCGGTATTCAGGACCCTCCTAGATAATGGGATTTAGTTTAATATTTCAAGACCCTCCTGGATAATGGGATTTAGTTTAAGGTTTTTAGGACCCTCCTGGATAATGGGATTAAGATTTATGTTTTCAGGTCCCTCTTGTATAATGGGATTTAGTTTTAAGTATTCAAGGCCCTCCTGGATAATGTGATTTAGTTTTAAGCTTTTAGGACCCTTCTGAATTATGGGATTTAGTTTTATGTTTTCAGGACCCTCTTTTATAATGGAATTTAGTATAATTCTTTCAGGACCCTCCTAGATAATGGGATTTAGTATTATGTTTTCCGGACCCTCCTGGATAATGGGATTTAATTTTTCAGGACCATCCTGGATAATGTGATGTACTTTTATATTTTCAGGACCCTCCAAGTTAATGGCATTTTGTTTTAAACTTTTAGGAACTCCTAGATAATAGGATTTAGTTTTAAGCTTTCAGGACCCTCCTGGATAATGGGATTTAGTTTCAAGTTTTCCAGACCATCCTGGAGAATGGGAGTTAGAACCCTCATAGATAATGGGATTTAATTTTAAGTTTTCAGGATCCTCCATGATAATGGGATTTAGTTTAATTCAGGACCCCCTAGATAATGGGATTTAGTATTAAGCTTTCATAACTCTCCTGGATAATGGGATTTAGTATTATGTTTTCAGAACCCTCCTGGATAATGGGATTTTGTTTTAAGTTTTCAGGAACCTCCTAGATAATGAGATTTATCTTTAAGCTTTAAGGACCCTCCTGGACAATAGAATTTAGTTTTATGTTTTAGGAACCTCATGGATATGGGATTTAGTTTCATTCATGACCCACCTAAATAATAGGATTTAGTTTTAAGCTTTCACGACCCTCCTGGATAATGAGATTTAGATTTAACATTTCATAACCCTCTTGGATATTGGGTTTTAGTTTCAAGTTTTCAGGACCCTCATGGATAATGGGATTTAGATATAATTTTTTAGGACCCTCCTGTATAATGGGATTAAGTTTCATTTAGGACTCACCTTGATAATGGGATTTAGTTTTAAGCTTTCACGACCCTCATGGATGATGGGATTTAGTTTTATGTTTTAGGAACCTCCCGGATGATGGGATTTAGTTTTAAGGTCTTTGACCCCTCCTGGATAAAGGAATTTAGATTTATGTTTTTAGGACCCTCCTAGATAATGGGATTTAGTTTTAAGCTTTCAGGACCCTCCTATATAATGGGATTTAGATTTAAGTTTTCACGACCCTCCTGGATAATGAGATTTAGTTTTAAGCTTTTAGGACACTCCTGGATAATGGGATTTAGATTTAAGTTTTCAGGACCCTCCTAGATAATGGGATTTACTTTTCAGTTTTCAGGACCCTCCTGGATAATGAGATTTAGCTTTATGCTTTTAGGACCCTCCTGGATAATTGGATTTAGTTTTATGTTTTAGGAACCTCCCGGGTGATGGGATTTAGTTTCATTCATGACCCCCCAAGATAATGGGATTTAGTTTTAATCTTTCATGACCCTCCTGGATAATGAAATTTAGTTTTAAGTTTTCAGGACCCTCCTGGATAATGGGATTTACTTTTAGGTATTCAGGACCCTCCTGCATAATAGGATTTAGATTTAAGTTTTCAGGACTCTCCTGGATAATGAGATTTAGTTTTAAGTTTTTAGTACACTCATGGATAATGAGATTTAGTTTTAGGTATTCAGGACCCTCTTGGATAATATGATTTAGTTAAATCTATCAGGCCCCTCCTGGATAATGGTATTTAGATTTAAGTTTTCAGGACCCTCTTGGATAATGGGATTTAATTGTAAGTATTCAGTACCCTCCTGGATAATGGGATTTAGTTTTATGCTTTTAGGACCCTCCTGGATAATAGGATTTAGTTTTATGTTTCAGGACCCTCCTTGATAATGGGAATTAGATTTATGCTTTCAGGACCCTCCTGGATAATGGGATTCAGTTTTAAGTTTTCAGGACCCACCTGGATAATGGGATTTAGTTTTAAGTTTTCAGGACCCTCCTGGATAATGAGATTTAGTTTTAAGCTTTTAGGACACTCCTGGATAATTGGATTTAAATTTAAGTTTTCAGGACCCTCCTGGATAACGGGATTTAGTGTTCAGTTTTTCGGACCCTCCTGGATAATAGGATTTAGCTTTAAGCTTTTAGGACCTCCTGGATAATTGGATTTAGTTTTGTGTTTTAGGAACCTCCCGGATGATGGGATTTAGTTTCATTCATGACCCCTCTAGATAATGGGATTTAGTTTTAATCTTCCAGCACCCTCCTGGATAATGGGATTTAGTTTTATGTTTTCAAGACCCTCCTGGATAATGGGATTTAGTTTTATGTTTTCAGGACCCTCCTGGATAATGGGATTTAGTTTTAAGTTTTCAGGATCCTCCTGAATAGTGGGATTTAGTTTAAGCTTTCAGGACCCTCCTAGGTAATGGGATTTAGTTTTAAGTTTTCAGGACCCTCCTAGATAATGGGATTTAGTTTTAAGCTTTTAGGACACTCCTGGATAATTGGATTTAAATTTAAGTTTTCAGGACCCTCCCGGATAATGGGATTTAGTTTTCAGTTTTCTGGACCCTCCTGGATAATAGGATTTAGCTTTAAGCTTTTAGGACCCTCCTGGATAATTGGATTTAGTTTTGTGTTTTAGGAGCCTCCCGGATGATGGGATTTAGTTTCATTCATGACCCCTCTAGATAATGGGATTTAGTTTTAATCTTTCAGGACCCTCCTGGATTATGGGATTTAGTTTTATGTTTTCAAGACCCTCCTGGATAATAGGATTTAGTTTTATGTTTTTAGGACCCTCCTGGATAATGGGATTTAGTTTTAAGTTTTCAGGATCCTCCTGAATAGTGGGATTTAGTTTAAGCTTTCAGGACCCTCCTGGATAATGGGATTTAGATTTAAGTTTTTAGGACTCTCCTGGATAATGAGATTTAGCTTTAAGTTTTTAGGACACTCCTGGATAATGAGATTTAGTTTTAGGTATTCAGGACCCTCTTGGATAATATGATTTAGTTAAATCTATCAAGACCCTCCTGTATAATGGGATTTAGATTTAAGTTTTCAGGACCCTCTTGGATAATGGGATTTAATTTTAAGTATTCAGTACCCTCCTGGATAATGTGATTTAGTTTTAAGCTTTTAGGACCCTCCAGGATAATGGGATTTAGTTTTATGTTTCAGGACCCTCCTTGATAATGGAATTTTGATTTATGCTTTGAGGACCCTCCTGGATAATGAGATTTAGTTTTAAGATTTCAGGACCATCCTGGATAATGGGATTTACTTTTATATTTTCAGGACCCTCCTAGATAATGGGATTTTTTTTAAACTTTTAGGAACTCCTGGATAATAGGATTTAGTTTTAAGCTTTTCGGACCCTCCTGGATAATGGGATTTAGTTTCAAGTTTTCAAGATCCTCCTGGATAATGAGATTTAGAATTAAGCTTTCATGATCCTCCTGGATAATGGGATTTAGTTTTAAGTTTTCAGAACCCTCCTGGACAATGGGATTTAGTTTTAAGTTTTCAGGAACCGCCTGGATAATGGGATTTAGCTTTAAGCTTTCAGGACCCTCCTAGATAATGGGATTTGGTTTTATGTTTTAGGACCCTCCTGGATAATAGGATTTAGTTTCATTCATGACCTTCCTAGATAATGGGATTTAGTTTTGAGCTTTCACGACCCTCCTTGATAATGAGATTTAGATTTAAGTTTTCATAACCCTCCTTGATAATGGGATTTAGTTTCAAGTTTTCAGGTCCCTCATGGATAATGTGATTTAGATTTAAATTTCCAGGACTCTCCTGTATAATGGGATTTAGTTTTAAGTTTTAAGGATCCTCCAGGATAATGGGATTTCGTTTTATGTTTTCTGGACCCTCTAGGATAATGGGATTTAGTTTTATGTTTTCAGGACCCTCCTGGATAATGAGATTTAGATTTAAGTTTTCAAGACCCTCTTGGATAATGAGAATTAGTTTTCACATTTTAGGACACTCCAGGATAATGAGATTTAGTTTTAGGTATTCAGGACCCTCCTGGATAATGGGATTTAGTTTAGTCTTTGAAGACCCTCCTAGGTAATGGGATTTAATTTAAGGTTTTCAGGACCCTCCAAGATAATGGGGTTAAGATTTATGTTTTCAGGACCCTCTTGGATAAGGGGATTTAGTTTTAAGTATTCGAGGCCCTCCTGGATAATGTGATTTAGTTTTGAGCTTTTAGGACCCTTCTGAATAATGCGATTTAGTTTTTGTTTTCAGGACTCTCCATTATAATGGAATTTAGTTTAATTCTTCCAGGACCACCCTCCTAGATAATGGAATTTAGTTTTAAGTTTTCCGGACCCTCCTGGATAATGGGATTTAGTTTAAAGGTTTCAGGACTATCCTGGATAATTTGATGTACTTTTATATTTTCAGGACCCTCCAAGATAATGGCATTTTGTTTAAAACTTTTAGGAACTCCTAGATAATAGGATTTACTTTTAAGCTTTCAGGACCCTCCTGGATAATGGGATTTAGTTTCAAGTTTCGCAGACCATCCTGGAGAATGGGATTTAGAACCCTGATTGATAATGGGATTTAATTTTAAGTTTTCAGGATTCCTCCTGGATAATGGGATTTAGTTTAATTCAGGAACCCCTAGATAATGGGATTTAGTATTAAGCTTTCATAACGATCCTAGATAATAGGATTTAGTTTTAGGTTTTCAGAACCCTCCTGGATAATGGGATTTAGTTTTAAGTTTTCAGGAACCTCCTAGATAATGAGATTTATCTTTAAGCTTTAAGGACCCTCCTGGACAATGGAATTTAGTTTTATGTTTTAGGACCCTCCTGGATATGGGATTTAGTTTCATTCATGACCCCCCTAAAATAGTAGGATTTAGTTTTAAGCTTTCACGACCCTCCTGGATAATGGGATTTAGATTTAACTTTTCATAACCCTCTTGGATAATGGAATTTAGTTTCAAGTTTTCAGGACCATCATGGATAATGGGATTTAGATATAATTTTTCAAGACCCTCCTGTATAATGGGATTTAGTTTTAAGTTTTCAGAATCCTTCTGGATAATGGGTTTTCGTTTTATGTTTTCTGGACTCTCTAGGATAATGGGATTTAGTTTTATGTTTTCAAAACCCTCCAGGATAATGGGATTTAGTTTCATTCAGGACCCCCCTAGATATTGGGATTTAGTTTTAAGATTTCATGACCCTATTGTATAATGGGCTTTAGTTTAAAGTTTTCAGAACCCTCCTGTATAATGGGATTTAGTTTTAAGTTTCCAGGACCCTCCTGGATAATGGGATTTAGTTTTAATTATTCAGGACCCGCCTAGATAATAGGATTTAATTTTAAGTTTTCAGAAACCTCCTGCATAATGGGATTTAGTTTTAAGTTTACAAGACCCTCCTGGATAATGGGAATTAGTTTTAAGCTTTCAGGACCCTCCTGGATAATGGGATTTAGTTTAAGGTTTTGAGGACCCTCTTGGATAATGGGATTTGGATTTAATTTTTCAGGACCCTCGTGGATAATGAGATTTAGTTTTAAGTATTCAGGACCCTCCTGGATAAAGGGATTTTATTTTAAGCTTTTTGGCCCCTCCTGGATAAAGGAATTTAGTTTTATGTTTTTAGGACCCTCCTTGATAATGGAATTTAGTTTTATGCTTTCAGGACCCTCCTGGATAATGGGATTTAGTTTTAAGTTTTCAGGACCCTCCTAGATAATGGCATTTAGTTTTAAGGATTCGGGACCATCCTGAATCATGGGATTTACCTTTATATTTTCAGGACCCTACTATATAATGGGATTTTGTTTTAAACTTTTAGGAACTCCTGGATAAGAGGATTTTGTTTTTATCTTTCATGTCCCTCCTGGATAATGAGATTTAGTTTCAAGTTTTCAGGACCCTCCTGGATAATGGACTTTGGATTTAATTTTTAAGGACCTTACTGGATAATGGGATTTAGTTTCAAGTTTTCAGGATCCTCCTGGATAATGGAATTTAGTTTCATTCAGGATCACCCCCACCCCACCCCACCCCACCCCACCCCACCCCCCGATAATGGGATCTAGTATTAAGCTTTCACGACCCTCCTGGATAGTGGGATTTAGTATAAAATTTTTAGAACCCTCCTAGATAATGGGATTTAGGTTTAAGTTTTTAGGACCATCCTAGATAATGGGATTTAGCTTTAAGCTTTCAGGACCCTCCTGGATAATGGGATTAAGTTTTATGTTTTAGGACCCTCCTGGATAATGGGATTTAGTTTCATTCATGACCCTCCTAGATAATGGGATTTAGTTTTAAGCTTTCACGAACCTCCAGTATAATGGGATTTAGTTTTAAATTTTCATAACCCTCCTGGATAATGGGATTTAGTTTTAAGTTTTCAGGACCCTCCTGGATAATAGGATTTAGCTTTAAGCTTTCAGTACCCTCCTGGATAATGGGATTTAGTTTTATGTTTTAGGACTATCCTGGATAATGGGATTTAGTTTCGTTCATGACGCCCATAGATAATGGGATTTTGTTTTAACCTTTCAGGACCCTCCTGGATAATGGGATTTAGGTTTATGTTTTCAGAACCCTCCTGGATAATGGAATTTACTTTTATGTTTTGAGGACCCTCCTCGATAATGGGATTAAGTTTTAAGATTTCAGGACCCTTCTGGATAATGGAATTTACTTTTATGTTTTTGAGACCCTCTTAGCTAATGGGATTAGATTTAAGTTTTCAAGACCCTCTTGGATAATGGGATTTTATTTTTAGATTTTAGGACCCCCCCCCCCTATATAATGAGATTTAGTTTGAGGTATTCAGGACCCTCCTGGATAATGAGATTTAGTTTGAGGTATTCAGGACCCTCCTGGATAATGAGATTTAGTTTGAGGTATTCAGGACCCTCCTGGATAATGAGATTTAGTTTGAGGTATTCAGGACCCTCCTGGATAATGAGATTTAGTTTGAGGTATTCAGGACCCTCCTGGATAATGAGATTTAGTTTGAGGTATTCAGGACCCTCCTGGATAATGAGATTTAGTTTGAGGTATTCAGGACCCTCCTGGATAATGAGATTTAGTTTGAGGTATTCAGGACCCTCCTGGATAATGAGATTTAGTTTGAGGTATTCAGGACCCTCCTGGATAATGAGATTTAGTTTGAGGTATTCAGGACCCTCCTGGATAATGAGATTTAGTTTGAGGTATTCAGGACCCTCCTGGATAATGGGATTTTATTTTTAGATTTTAGGACCCCCCCCCCCTATATAATGAGATTTAGTTTGAGGTATTCAGGACCCTCCTGGATAGTGGGATTTAGTTTAAGCTTTCAGGACCCTCCTAGATAATGGGATTTAGTTTTATGTTTTCAGGACCCTCCTGGATAATGGGATTTAGATTTAAGTTTTCAGGACCCTTCTGGATATGGGATTTAGTTTTAAGTATTCAGGACCCTCCTGGATAATGGGATTTAGTTTTAAGCTTTTAGGACCCTCCTGGATAATGAGATTTAGTTTTATGTTTTCAGGACCCTCCTGGATAATGAAATTTAGTTTTAATGTTCCAGGACCCTCCTAGATGATGGGATTTAGTTTTAAGTTTTCAGGACCCTCCTAGATATTTGGATTTGGTTTTTAGTTTTCAGATCCCTCCTGGATAATGAGATTCAATTAACACTCATGAATGTTCCTGGTCCAAACTGGGGCAGAAAAGTTTCTTTTGTTTTGTTTGTTTTGTAGTAGTGGCAGGCGCCCACCTGGAGAATAAGGGAATTCATTTCAGGTATTAAGTCAAGTAGCAGGCGCCCACTTGGAGAACGAGGAAATTGATTTTAAGTGTTAAGTCAAGCAGTAGGCACCCACCTTGAGAACAAGGGAATTCATTTCAGAATTAAGTTCAAGTTCAAGACAACGACAGGAACCCGCCTGAAGAATAGGGTAATTTCAAGTTAGAACTAGCGAAAGCTCGTCTCAAGGGTGCGAGTCAATTGTTCGAGATGCACACCGTAACTGTAGAAGATTCAAGATCAGGATTTTCAAGACGTATAGATAGGAATCTTGTAACTTATAAATGATAGACTTAGTCTAGTTTTTCATTTTTGATTTTGTTGTAATAAGGAGCTCAACAAGCAGAAACAGCAGCAACAATAGTGAAATCACAGCCTATCGATAGTCCCAACTACCAAAACTTCTAGAACTAGACTGACATGATTCCTTTATAGCCAACGATATGTAGGCAACCTCCGAAGCAAGGTTCGTTCAGACCATTTCAAAAAATACTTCCCATGGAGTATCGAAACGGGCAAAAATCACTCGTAATTGCTCATTTTATCTTTTCCAAAAAACTATTCGTGTTTTCGAGCAAAGAAGGGCAGCTATAAGTACGTTATTTTTGCCCGACTAGAAATACTCCTACATAATTAAAGAATAGGTTTTGCTAAACTATTTTTATTTTTATAGAATTTTGTAGGAATTTCTTTTTAATTGTTTGCATTTAGTTATATTTTTATGCACACTTAATATATTTGTAAATCATAAGAAAAGTACAAAAATTGTCTAAAATATTTCATGCATAGCATTTTAGGTTTTAATTGAATTTTTGATTTAATTACATAAGTTTATTGCATTATTAAACAAAATATATATATATATATATATGGCCATTTTTATATTTTTAGCTTTTAATTGAAAATTCGTAAATTCATTTCATTGCCATTAAGTTAATTAATTATTTTTATGTTAAAATAAACAATTAATGTAATTTTACAAATTAGACTTTATTTTAGCATTTTTAATTAAATTTAGTAAGCCGAAAATCAAGAAAAGGAGAAGGAAAGCTTGTTTAATTCGAATTGGGCCACAACTATTTTCAGTGACCCAATTGCCCCAAATTCGCCCTTAGCCCAACATCCTTTCTTTTAAAAAAACAGAACCGGATCGACACCTTTGACCTGCCCCAATTCAGTTTTTATCTTAGCTGTCCAAACACCTTGATCCAATGGCCCATGTCTTTTCCCCCAAATAAATATAAGCCACATTTTCCCCCAAAACCTAACCCTAATTTCTCTATCCCAAATGGCGCCCCTATCCCTCCTCCGCCTCTCTTCCGTGAAATGACCACCCAAATCACTGGAAAATACCCCCCCCCCAACCAATCACGTGTTCTATTCTCTCATCTCCTTCCACATGGCCTGACAAATAACAGATTCGTACCATCTGAATCATGCCTCATCTCTCTCACGTTCTCCCCCCTCTTGGACGTTTTGATGATTAATGAGAGTCGTAGGATTAGGAGTGAAAATCTTAATCCCAGCCTTCCATTTCTCAGAAATCAACCTATATAGGGATCTCTCTCTCAGCTTTTTCTGAGGACTTTTTTTGAAGAAATTTTTCGTTTCATCTTCTGATTTTGTTTCCCGATTATTCAAACGTAAAAAATACAAAAAAAAAAATAATGAACTCTTTTTGGTTCTATAGTTGCTAAAACAATCATCTATGTTTCTCCATTTTTTTTAGTTTTCTGGATTTTGTTTGAATCACGGGTACGATTCCCGTGGTGTGATCATGATACAAATCCAAATTCGAGTGTGCATTTTATGTGACCTGAATATAACTTTGATAAATGTTAATAATAAAAATATCGTAAATTACGGGTGCATTTCATGTTACGCAATTCCTAATGTATTCAAAACAAAAAGGAGTGCGCAACATTGTGCCTTGTTCGAGAAATTAATTTCATAAACATTAAAAGCATGTTGAAAGTTAAAAAAACATGTAGGTTTTAAATTTTTAATAAATCAGATAATTAGGCCAATCATTAATAGTTGAGCGATCATGCTAAAACCACAGAACCCGGGAAAGCCTAACACCTTCTCCCGAGTTAACAGAATTCCTTACCTGGGATTTTAAACCGGTGACTTGGGACACCATAAATTATCCCAGGTGATGACTCTGAATGAATATAAATAATCTCGTCTCGATCAACATCACTTTAATTAGAAAAACTCCCTATCCCTTCCCGAAAAAAAAGAGGTTTGATAGGGTGATGTAACTCTGTAGCCTGCCTGTATATACACTTTTTGATATATGTGCATACATGTTTTGAAGGATGCCAACTTGTGTTTGATAGGTAGTGCAAACGAGAACATGCTACCTTTTTTAGGCTACCAAATAATGCCATTATTATAATTCTTCTTCTCTCCAACATTGCAAACACAGACAATGTGCTTCACTTTATGTAATTTACTGGCATGTACATTTATATTTTTGTGTTAGCCGATAAAGTATATTGGTCTTGAAACTAAAGTAAATAATGGTTGATGAAATAACAACAATAAACATGATCTCCTTTTTTGGCTTGAATTTATTTTCTTTGTTCTGCTATCTACCAAAGTACTAAATAGAAACAAATTTACTTTTTGTTGGACGGGTAAAAATAGAAGGATAAATAAGTAAAAACAAAGTTACTGTTTGTCCCATTATAGTCTACAGACATGGAATCCGAAGAATTATTGAAAAGTGCTATTTTGCGATTAGTTTAATATAGCCATGTTACTCTCTTTCATCCCTCTTGAACTGAGCTTCTCAAACAAAAATACGATTGATGATGCTTAAAAACATTTAGAGTACTAATTATTTAGTATTGCCTTATTATGCTTGTATATGGCTAAAATTGGGAAGACCGATTTTACAATCTGCAAGGCATTGCGCCATCTCGCCTCGAAGGTCCCGGAGGATAGCCCAGGATTCGATGACTTCGAAGAGTCTTCACGTCTGATCTCGGGTCAGAACAGATCAGTGTTTATCACCGATAAGCGCGAAGTTCCCTAGAAGTTGTATCTTCTAACAAATACCTGCGGAAACAGTAACAATCTACACCATGCTGGTTGAGTGGTTGTACCAGCTGCTTTATGTAATAAATATACATGTGTTTGTACTACGTTGTTTTTCCCCTTCATACATAAAGGGGATCCTTCCCATTTTTAAGATATCTGATGCTCAATATTGAATACACAAGATTATTATCTCTGCTCTCCAACATATTCTCTTGATCTCATTACTTGCGCTTATTGCTTACATTTATTGTGTTCTATTTATTGTTCATTATTCATTGCTTATTATTGGCCATAACGAGCGTTCATTGATTTTATCATAGCTATTATTCACCCATCGACTACCCTCGATAAGATAGCGGACTCGATCCCGAGGCCCAGAATAAGCGAGGTCGAGGCCCCAATTATCATCAATTCAGTTTGGTTATCACGTTGTTTTCAAGCTCTTATTACTCTCCATGTCTTTCATTTAGCATCTATTGCCTAAACACTAGCATAAAAATATATTACGTATTTTTAGAACCACAAAATTAACTCTAATTGTAATTACCATTTTCAAGGTAAACTATTTGGCGCCCACTGTGGGGCTAAAATAATAGTGATTACTTTCTTGCTGGTTTGATACATAAGGAAGTTATCTTTCACACTTTTCTTGTCCAAGATATTTGATTTCAGGTCAAAATGTCTAACTTAGTAAACGCGCGTGAAAACAACAATATTTAGGACCACAGAGAGAATGGCATAGTTGTTCCGAGTGTTGGTGTGCCACCACGAAACCCTAAGAATGTGCCAGAACAAATTCTCATAAATGTGGTCTCACACAACTCTCAGCGCATTGGCGTAAGCCCTCACATCGATAGGATTATACGCCGAGAAATTCAACTAGATATTAGGAGGAACATCATCCGGGGTGAAACAGGAGAAAACAGGTGAAGCGAAGTAGTAAAACCTTGGCACATCGTTCATATGATTATCGGAGGGACCGATGTTCCCCAGGGGTCCGGGATCAAGCGGATAAAGGTTTCTATGGGAAGGCAAGGGCAAGCCCGCAGCCAGGTATCTGAGTACATCCTCGCTTTCAACGAAGAAGATTTCGAGACTCTGTCCCATCCACACAACGATGCACTGGTAATCTCGTTTCTCTTAAATAACATTGAAATTAAATGTGTACTCTTGGATCAAGGTAGCTCGACCAACGTAATTAGGTCGACGGTAGTAGAATAGCTCGGATTTCTCGATCAAGTCATACCTACATCTTGAATCCTCAACGGCTTCAGTATGGCTGGCGAGGCAACAGAAGGAAAGATTACCCTCCCTGTTAATGTATCCAATGCAGTTCAAGATACCAGGTTCCACACCATTAAAAGTGATACAAGGTACAACGCCTTGCTCGATAGACCGTGGATACGTCGTATGAAGGTGGTACCATCAACCCTGCATCAGATGATGAATTTTCTGACAGAGGACGAAATAGAGATGGTGTATAGAGAGCAACACGCGGCGAAGGAAATGTTCACGGTCCATGAAGAGGTACCAAATTCTGTGCACTCCACCTCGAAAGAGTTGGAAAATTGACTAACCCCCGAGGATGATATAGAAGACTTCCTCGCTCCCAGAACTTTATTTTCCCTCGAAGAGTCAGATGCAACAAAGTCAACTATTAATGAACTGGAACAAGCTGTATTGGTCGAGTATCTCCCAGTTCGGAAGGTATACCTAGGGACGGGATTAACCCCCAAACTCAGGGAAAAATTCATCAAATTCCTTATTAACAACATTGATTGCTTTACTTGGTCCCATTTAGACATGATAGGGATCCCATCAGAGATAGCCACCCATCGACTAAGTGTCAACCCTAGATATAAATCAGTGAAGCAAAAAAGGAGACCCCAATCTGAGGTAAAGCATGCATTCATCAAAGACGAGGTAACAAAGCTCCTCAATATAGGGTCTACTAGGGAAGTAAAATATCCTGAATGGCTGGCCAATTTGGTGGTAGTTCCCAAAAAGGGGAGTAAACTAAGAATGTGCATAGATTATAAAGATCTAAATAGGGCATGCCCAAAGGGCTCATTCCCACTGCCTAAAATCAAGCGATTAATCGATGTCACAGCCGTCCATGAAACCCTCACTTTTCTCGATGCCTGCTCGGGATATAATAAAATTTAGATGAACCCCGAAGATAGAGAAATGACATCATTCATCACGAAGTATGGTACGTACTATTAATATGTAATGCCTTTCGCACTAAAAAATGCAGGGGCCACGTACCAACGCCTGGTTAATAAGATGTTCAAACATCAAATAGGCAAGTCCATGGAAGTTTATATTGATGACGTGCTAGTTAACTCCCTATGCATAGATGACCATTTGATTCATTTGCAGGAAACATTTGACATCCTCAGAAGTTACAACATGAAAATTAACCCCGAGAAGTGCACCTTCAGGATAGGATCGGGAATATTATTAGGTTTCATGGTGTCAAACAGGGGAATTGACATCAATCCCGAAAAAATCAAAGCCATCGAGAAATTATGATGGTAAATAACGTAAAGGTTGTGAGCGGTTGACCGGGCGGATAGCAACCTTGGGCCGATTCATATCAAGATCATCAGACATACATCATCATTTTTTTCTCATTGCTCAAAAAGAAAAACAGCTTTAATGGACTCCGAAATGCCAATGCACTTTAGAGGAGTTGAAGCAATACTTGAAAAGCCCCCCTTTACTCCATACCCAAAAAGAGGATGAGACATTGTACATGTACATGGCCGTATGCATAATAGTGGTAAGTGGTGTACTGGTTCCAGAAGAATAAGGTATGCAATTCCTTGTTCATTATGTAAGTCAGACCCTGGGTGATGCCGAAACCGGGAATCCACACCTGGAGGAACTAGCTCTCGTGTTAATAAGTGCATCTCGAAAATTAAAACCTTACTTCCAATGACATCGTATTTGTGTTTTAACGATGTATCCTTTTTGGAGCATATTTCAAGAACCCGAATTGTCAGGCCGACTAGCTAAATGGGCCATCGAACTTGGGGGATATGATATCAAGTATCAACCCCGAACGACTATAAAGTCACAAATTTTGGCAGACTTTGTAGCCGACTTCACTCCCTCCCTCGTACCCAAGGTTGAGAAAGAACTTTTGCTAAAAATGGGTACATCCTTCCAAATATGGACCTTATTCACTGACTGCGTCTCGATCATAAGAGGATCCGGGCTTGTCATAGTCCTAAAGACACCTACGGGCGGCATAATTGGACAGTCTATAAAAATTTTAAGGTTAGATAATAATGAAGCGAGTATGAGGCTATGACTGCTGGTCTGGAATTGGCCAAATGCCTAGGAGCCGAAGTCATTGAAGCAAAGTGCGATTACCTCCTAGTGGTGAATCAGGTAAATGGGATCTTCGAGGTACGGGAAGACAGAATGCAAAGATACTTAGACAAAATTCAAGTCACATTGCACTGCTTCAAAAAATTCAAGTTGATGCCCTCGCAAACCTTCGGTCATCTGTCAAGGAAGATGGCGTGCTCCTCGGGTCTATAGTTCAATTATCCAAATCGGTGATCGAGGAAGGACACGCCGAGATCAACTACATTAGCCTAACATGGGATTGGAGAAACAAATACATCGATTATTTGGAAGGTGGGAAACTACCTACAGACCAGAAAGAGTCGAGGGCCCTGCCAACCAAAGCATCCCGATTCTCGCTCGACAAAAATAGAACTCTTTATAGAGTGTTGGCCACCTAGAAGTATGTTTGGGGCCGGGAGACACTGACTATGTGCTCTGAGAGATCCACGAGGGCACCGGTGGAAATCAATCTGGTGTTGATTCCTTAGTTCGAAAAATAATCAGGGCAGGCTACTATTAGGACAGCGTGGACAAGGACACCAAAGAGTTCGTCCGCAGGTGCGAAAAATGCCAAAGATTTGCCTTAATGATCCACTAACTCGGTGGACAACTACATTTGGTTTTATCATCATGGCCATTCATGAAATGAGGGATGGACATCATCAGACCTCAGCTAACGGCAACAGGTAAAGCTAGATTTCTTTTATTTGTGATTGACTACTTTTAAAAATGGGTTGAAGCTCAGACCTTTGAAAAAATAAGAGAAAAAGAAGTCATTAATTTCATCTAGGACCATATCATGTGTCGATTCGGAAATCCTTCCAATATTACGTGTGATAACAGGAAACAATTCATCGGAAGAAAAGTAACTCGGTTCCTCGAGGATCACAAGATCTAAAGTATCTTGTACATGCCCTACCACCCATGTGCAAACGGCCAGGCCGAGTCGACAAACAAAACCATCATTCAAAACAAAGTTCAAAGGGAAATGGAGGGAGATATTACCCGAAGTACTATGGGCATATTGAACAACTGCAAAATCAAGCACAGGGCAAACACCTTTATCCCTATTATATGGTGCCGAAGCTTTGATACCAGTCGAGATCGGGGAACCTATTGCCAGAGTCCGACACACCACCGAGAGTTGAATAATGAGGCCATGGCCACTGCTCTCGAATTATTGGATGAAAATCGAGAAGCCTCACTGGTCCGGATAGCTGCCCAAAAATAGAGGATCGAAAGGTACTACAATAGAAGAACAAATCTCCGACATTTTGGAGTCAGGGACTTAGTCCGGAGGAAGGTCACCATGAAAACTCTAAATCCTAATGAAGGAAAACTAGATCAGAACTGGGAAGGACCGTACCATATCCTCGGAATAGTTGGAAAAGGATCCTACAAACTCGACACCATGGATGACGAATAGCTTCCAAGAAATTGGAATGTACCGATGCTAAAACTCTATTACTGCTAGAAGATTAGAAGCCTTAGGTTTCAAAAGCATGCGTTGCACCTTTTCCTTCCATCGGGGTTTCTACTCCAATAAGGTTTTACCGACAAAGTTTTTAACGAGGCAACATCGATATGCTACCTAAGGAAGACTCAACAAGTATTCAAGGCTTCTTTTCAATCGACCTCGAATAGTAAGAGGCAACCCCCCCCCCCCGGAAGAACACCTCTCCGGAGAAGCCAAGGCATGCTAAATGGTGTCTCGATAGGAAAGGGATGTACCGAGCTAAACGGTCAAACAAACCATGCCCATATAGAATAATCGAGCCCTTAACAGCAAAGACATGTATAGTTGTACCAAGTAATTGTAGAATACTTTCCATCAAAGCATTTCGCGTCACAAAAGAGCACACTATTTTTATAAAAATGGCTCCAATGCCAAAAAAACGTACCAAACACTTAGGGACTGGTGTCAACAATATGAAGCCACATGAACTCAAGGCTGGGGCTTCAAACTCATAAGCCCTCAATAAGGAAACATTAAGATTACAAAACGGCTCCACAAGCCGAAAGTTCCCAAAACACTCGGGGACTAGCGTCGAAAACTCAAAAGCCACATGACCTCTGGGTCGAAAGCACTAAATTCGTAAGCCCTCAACGAGGCAATACCATGTTTACAAGAAATACTCCCGAGACAGGGAATGTTTGATGACTTAGGGACTGCCGCCAATAGCAACCTGTAAGGCCTCGAAATTTTTTTTTCCGAATAATTAAAGATTTCGTCGTGCCAAGGTAGGCTAATTATTTTATTTTGTGTGCAAATAAGGATTAATGATATGATCGATATCAATTGGATATGTTAAAAAGCATATAAGTCTTATTAAATGTGAATTGGGTCTAAGGAGAGGCCTAAGTCTAAGCCAAGATGGAAAATTTCATAATGGACTAAAGTTGTGAATGAGTACGCACAAGACCTCAATTTGGACAATCATATCTGCAGTTATATAAGGATTTGTGTGATTGACAACCGATCAAATTAAAACCCTATGA
Organism: Nicotiana glauca; assembly: GCA_026770625.1. NCBI lineage: Eukaryota > Viridiplantae > Streptophyta > Magnoliopsida > Solanales > Solanaceae > Nicotiana > Nicotiana glauca. The sequence goes on from MU745706.1 coordinate 31,751, forward strand.
GTCTAGTTTCCAACGCAACAAACCGTTCGTCATTTGGAGATGTATACAGAATGTTATGCCCATTTTACTGGGCATGTGTCAGTAGCGCGACCATTAGCGTGATCGCACTAGTAGACGCGCATATTGCGAAGTATTCTGCCTCCCTAGCGTGAAAATTAGCGCGAACACGCTAGTAGAAGACCCTAAATATCCCAAAACCGGGTCTAGAGAGTTCCCAAGTCATTTTTGGACCAAGGGCTTGCTCTCTAAAGAGGAATCCATTCCACTCTTCATTTCTATGATCCAAGGTAATATTTTCTGAGTATTTTGAGTTGATTACTACTCCTAAACACTTATATTAACATGGATTGATCTTGAAAATCCTTAGATTTCCATTCAAATCCTCGAATTTATCAAGAACACCACAAGTGGGGATTTTTAAAATTCTTACTACAAGTGGTATATCTAACATCCCCAACTACTCTATGGGGATTATTTATATATGATAGATACATTAGAACTCATGGAATGATGATTGAAAGCCATAAGTGTCTAACCTAGGTTGTGTTGGTTGTAGAGATTGTTAAAAGAGTTAATTAAGGAAGTTGATGGCTGGGTATGAATGAATGGTCATATATATATGTTGTTGGAAATTATAAATTGGTTAGGAATGATCGTAGAGTGAATTGTTGGTTAATGGTGATACTTGTATGAACCAATACTATAGTCATGAGATGTAAATATCTATACCTACAAGGTATTTGATAGTATGCCTAAATGACGTAAGTTATGGAATTTATTCTTAATTTGGCCCTATTGAATGTTGTATTATAGATTGAAGTTTCTTAACTGTATTGGATCCTTATAGTATCATTAAGGGGCGAATTTGAGGTATGTCTGGCTAAAACCCCGTCTTTTAGAAATTGAGCTTCCATGGTGCCCGCGTTAATGTTGTAAGTTCAAAATATAATTGATGCAGTACTCGTTTTGTTATGTTAAGTGAATTATTGTTGTGAAAATGTATGTGATAGGCACTTTTTCATGTGTTTAATATATTATTCTTGGTAAATGAGGATAGGTGAAGAATGTGAACTATGTGCTAAAATTCCTAGACTTTAAGTCAAGTTTAAATTGAGATTTTGATGCCAAATTGTGTGAGAAAACCCGTTAGGGTCGATCCTCCAAATTGTTCTTATGTGTACCAAATGTATTTGATTGTTTGTGTCTAGTTGTTGGAAAGGTATAAAGATGTTTGTAAGTGAAGTAAGTGACTGTGTAAATGTGGTAAGACTGAACGTTGGATTCTTGATGTGATTGATACTTTACATGAGATGGTGTTTTGACCCTATATTTGTGAAAGATGCATTCCAATTTATCAATATGCTATTGTTGACAACTTAAAAAGGGTGCAAGGAATATGAATCATGTATTGAAATGCTAAGACCTTAAATTGAGATTGAGCTACATATATTATGCCAAACTATGTAAAATCCACTATGTATAGAGATGTTTGAAGTAATCAAATGAATTTGGGAAATAGAGTGTGGCAAATATGCCGAGAACTTGAATTATAATTGTATATTGTCGTGATTGGAAAAGAAGGATTCAAGTATAATTGGTGCAATTGCTTGCTTGTGCCTTTGATGAGTTTTATAACGGGTTGGTGTATCCCCTTTATTGATTTAGAAGAATCCGTTGTGTTTAAAGTCCCATTGACAATAAACTTGAGGTGTATGATTTCTATTGTGTATGCCGAGGATTCATGGTTCCTATCATGTGTATTTGATATCTTAAATTAAATGGTCTGCTGTTGAAATTGATATTGATGTGAAATGTGTGAAAGAAGAGATTGAGTTATGAAATGTGGCCTAGTGCCAAGTATAATGTGATAATTGTGGGCCCAAGTTCCTATAAATTGATATATGTGAAATAAAGATTGAAATGTAATGATTAATGAGAAGGGGACAACGCCTAGGCAAGGCGGCCTAGCCGATCGGGCCGAGATCGGACTCCACTCAAGATAGCGGTGGTATTGTGAATAAATTTCAGAAAAAAGGAAAATGAGATTGTGATTGAAGTATATGTCTCAAATGAGGAGACCTAGTCGATCGGGTCGAGATCGGACTCCGCTCAAGGTAGCGGTGGTATTATGAACAATGTTGAATAGTATGAAATGCCCCAATCTAAAAGCTGTGGGGAAATGATGTAAAAATGGTGTAAGTCATTTACTTGATAATGTTGTGATCATTTAAAGTGTTGAGTTGTACTTGTGATTTCCTTATTATTGTCTGAAACGCATAGGCGTATAACTTGAAATATGAACCCTATAGAAGGGCTCTGAAATGCAGCCTAGAGGTATGGAAGTTATGTGAAAGCTATGTGATCCCTTTTATTTGGAAATGTGGTGATTGTTTAAAGCTTTTGTTAAACCCTTATGATTTCCTTGTCCTTGCATGATGGTTCTTTATAATGAGATGGTGTTTAGTTATACATACTAGTGTTATTCGATGGCATTAACGTCCCTTTTGTCGGGGGCGCTATATCTTTAAATGGATGTAAGTGGTTCTATAGCAGGCAGTGTTGGTAGCAGCCCGTAACATATCATCCTTTCAACTAACTTGGTGAGCCCCACTTCATTTCGGGGTCATGTACCGTTGTTTATCATATGCTTTATATTTTGAGGTATAGCCGGAGTCTTGTTGCCGGTGCTTCCATATTATTCTTCAGTTATATTTAGAGTCTCCGTAGGCAGGTTGTGGGTGATGTTTGGTATTAGGAGTTAAAGTAGCAATATTGACGTTTGGCAAAGATTTATAAACTTGCAATATCTTGATAATCATGTTTTAAGCTTCTAATGGAAATAATGTGGAAGTTGTTCATGAAAAACTTACTAAGTATGATCAATGGAGGCCATCTCCTATTTATTCATGAATTAGTTTGGGTAGAATGAAACATAACAGGCTTGCTTAGCGGGTTTCCTCGATTGAACGCCGGTCGGGCTCCTTGAATTTTGGGGCGTGACAAACATGGTATCAGAGCCTAAGGTTTTAAAGTGTCCTAGGATGTCTCGAAGCCGTGTCTAGTAGAGTCCTTGTTATCGGTGTATTGTCGACCACTTCTACATGTTGGAGGCTATTTGGACATTTAGGAATTTCACCCTTCTTTGATACTCCGATATAGCTCAAGATAGGGAGCTGCTTTTCTCTCTAAGTCTTATTCTCAGGATTGGTAGTTTTGAAATCATAATCCGTGAATTTGAATCATGTACTGAGGCATTGATCCCATCATTGAGTCCGAGTGGATTGCCCAAGGACTTGTTAGGGGAATGTGTCGAGCCATAGAGGGATTGGTAGAATTGATTGCTAAGGGGAGTACCCTTTTTCTTATTAATGTCACTGCACCAGCAGATCATGTAGTATATCAGTATGTTACCAATGTATGTTACAGATATGAAGTCGGAATGCATTAATTAAGGCACTGTCCCGCCAATCCAGAGTCACCAAGTAAGTGACCCATTAGTACATCATTCTAAACGCCACACACTTTTCCTTATTATATACGTACACCTATACTAGGAGCTTGCATAGATATGGTCTTAAAAAGAATCTAAATCACAAAATATTTCATGCACCTGCTCTTTGATGAGACGTATTATTCACAAAGTCTCTCGATCACAGTTCTTTTACTTATACCTTCCCATGCAATTGAGCTCTCTAATTATGTTTCTGAGTTGAGTTATAACACTACCGATACTTCCCACTTTCTTTTCCTAAATTCTCAACAAGGGACTCTTCCCAAGGAATTACTTACAGAAACGTTTTATTTAAATAGACAACATCTGCTCACCTGTGCCTACACATGCACCATCATAAAGTTTGTACATGTGGTGTCAAGTTCCATGCAAAGCATCCTAGCATTTCGACCCTTCTTGAGTCACTCTTTTACTTACTGGTGTATATGGCTTATATGGTTTGAACAGTCACTCTACTCTCTTGCGAGTATCATGATGAAAGCTCCTCATTGTCTAGTAACATAAGTGCATACCTTAACACCTATCACATGAGTGCATGTCAATCGAAAAAATCACTATGTGCATAAAGTCTCTCTAAAAATTGAGATCCTCACGTCCCCGTCATAGGAAGTTCTTGTGTCGCCATAAATTTTGTGTCCACTTGAGATATCCCATAGCAAGTAGCTCACTTGGTCTCTAGTATTGTGGTTGCACATGATGTGGTCTTGTATTGCAGTCTGGGGGTTAATATAGCAGAAGTATGTAACCCATAACGAATGATTATTTTCTCTTTATACCTCCAAAATGTGATAATAGTGTTCCATAGTTAGTGAATTCATTGTGCTAGTTCCCAACCCTTGTTCTATAACTATGAGAGAACATGCCCTTCTATGTGTCACTACGACACTTCCTTTCTCAAGTCAAAATCCATGGGGAATTCATCATGAACATCTGCAAACCTTCCATGATTATTTTACACTGTCTCATTGAGTTTGGTTGTTTGTGCACCCTTGACTTCTAGAATCATTGACTATGTCCTGTCATGTGCGAGGAGTTTTGCTACCCTTTGTATTTCACCTTTTTGGACTAGATATGAGTGTTATTTGTCTTTCTCCACGGAGTATCATGTTAATCATTTGAACCCCTCTAGCCAATACATGATTTCGTCCCAATATTAAGATGTCCTAGCTAAGTGGTTTCACCCGTGAAAGGTTGAGATTAGATGCCTTCAGATTTTTGCATATATCATGAGCATATTGATTGGGAAGAATCCCTTATGTTTGATGATTTTGTTTCTATTGAATTTGAAAATATGTGATCCATGAAATATCTGTTACATTGATATTGGTTGGTGATCCTTAGAAATAAAAGGATGAAAATGTGAAAAACCAAATACGGCTATTGTGCCAGGAATAAAGAATCTTGTGAATGGCCAAATGAGCCAAGGAAATACTGTAGTTGTTAGTCACTGGGAATACTAATTGGAATCTATAAAATGTGAAGGATATTGAGGTAAGCATGGTTGCATTTATGCTATATTTGTATACTTGTGTTCATATCACAACTGTGTGCAATATTAAATTGAACCAATAATATTTTTGGGAGTATCATTAGCAACACCGAGGGAGGGTGGGTCATAAGGCTCACTCCTGAAACTACACTTGCCGGTGTAGGGATGGATCATGGCTGTTCCCCTTAATTGGGATGAACTTGATAACATTTCTAAATTTGTAACGCCAACCCACACGGCATAAGTGGAAGGAAGCCTAGCCGATCGGGCCGTGATCGGACGCCATACCGCACACATGGTGGTATTTTGCTAAGAAACAAAATCTGGAAATTCAAAAAAAATGGAAATCACGATTGTGGTACATGTCTCTAAAGGGACGACCTAGGCGATCGGGTCGTGATCGGACTCCGTGCTAACAGAGACGGTGGTATACTCATATCGGTGCTAATGATCCCCCAACCAAAAACTATATATTTATATTATTTTTCGTAAACTAAAGGATTTACATGTTTAAAATTGGTTGCTAATATAAGTTGATCTTGACTTACGGTTTTGTGGAAATTGTATGATTCTTTGATTTGATAATGTAGTTTTTGTGATGCTGAGAATTAGTGTTATGAGTATATATATTTTGGTGCTTTGTCGAGATGTGGATGTGTTTTTAGGATGATGTTGGTGGTTCTCTGACAGGTGAATAGGCCGAGTTACAAAGGAAACTCTGGCGAAATTTTGTTGAAATTATAAGAGTTAGCCAAATTCGAGGTTGTCGATATATTTCATGATATGAACAAGCTGATGTTATATAAGGATGGATAATGAGTGAACCTCGATCCTCAATCGAGAACGAATGATCCTAAGGGGGGGAATAATGTAAGGCCCCGAAAATTTTTTTTCCGAATAATTTAAGATTTCGTCATACCAAGGTAGGCTAATTATTTTATTTTGTATGCAAATGAGGATTAATTAAATGATGGATATCAATTGGATATGTTAATAAGCGTATAAGTCATATTAGAGGTGAATTGGGGTTTAAGGAGAGGCCTAAGTCTAAGCCAAGATGGAAAATTTCATAATGAACTAAAGTTGTGAATGAGTACGCACAAGACCTCAATTTGGACGATCATATCTCCAGTATATAAGGAGTTGTGTGATGTAAAAACCTAGCAAATTAAAGCCATTTGAGTCTAGTTTCCAACGCAACAAACCGTTCATCATTTGGAGATGTATAAAGAATATTATGACCATTTTACTGGGCATGTGTCACTAGCGCGACCATTAGCGCGATCGCGCTAGTAGACGCGCATATTGCGAAGTATTCTGCCTCCCTAGCGCGAAAATTAGCGCGAACGCGCTAGTAGAAACCCTTAAATATCTAAGACCGGTTCTAGAGAGTTCCCAAGTCATTTTTGGAGCAAGGTCTTGCTCTCTCAAGAGGAATCTGTCCCGCTCTTCATTTCTATGATCCAAGGGAAGCTTTTCTGAGTATTTCGAGTTGATTACTACTCCTAAACACTTATATTAACATGGATTGATATTGAAAATCCACATATTTTCATTCAAATCCTTGAATTTATCAAGAACACCACAAATGGGGATTCTTAAAATTCTTACTACAAGAGTTATATCTATCATCCCCAACTACTCTATGGTGATTATTTATGTATGATAGATACACTAGAACTCATGGAATGATGATTGAAAGCTATAAGTGCCTAACCTAGGTTGTGCTGGTTGTATTGTGAAATGATATAATTAAGGAGGTTGATGGCTAGGTATGAATGAATGGTCATATATATATATATATATATATATATATATATATATATATATATATATATATATATATATATATATATATATATATGTTGTTGGAAGTTATAAATTGGTTAGGAATGATGGTAGAGTGAATTGTTGGTTAATGGTGATAGTTGTATGAACCAATACTATAGTCATGGGGTGTAAATATCTATATCTACAAGGTGTTTGATAGTATGCCTAAATGGCATAAGTTATGGAATTTATTACTAATATTGACCCTATTGAATGTTGTATTGCAGATTGAAGTTGCTTAACTATATTGGATCCTTATAGTATTATTAAGGGGCGAATTTGAGGTATGTATGGCTAAAACCCGTCATTTAGAAATTGAGCTTCCATGGTGCCCGCGTTAATGTTGTAAGTTCAAAATATAATTGATGCAGTACTCGTTTTGTTATGTTAAACGAATTATTGTTGTGAAAATGTATGTGGTAGGTACTTCTTCAAGTGTTTAATATATTATTCTTGTTAAATGAGGACATGTAAAGAATGTGAACTATGTGCTAAAATGCCTAGACTTCAAGTCAAGTTTAAATTAATATTTTGATGCCAAATTGTGTGAGAAAACCCGTTAGGGTTGATCCTCCAAATTGTTCTTGTGTACCAAATGTATTTGATTGATTGTGTGTAGTTGTTGGGAAGGTATAAAGATGTTTGGAAGTGAAGTAAGTGACTGTGTAAATGTGGTAAGATGGAACGTTGGATTATTGTTGTTATTGATACTTTACATGAGATAGTGTATTGACCCTATATTTGTGAAATATATATTCCAATTTATCAATGTGCTGTCGTTGACAACTTAAAAAGGGTGCAAGGAATATGAATCATGTATTGAAATGCTAAGACCTTAAATTGAGATTGAGCTGCATATATTATGCCAAACTATGTGAAATCCTCTATGTATAGAGATGTTTGAAGTAATCAAATGAATTTGGGAAATAGAGTGTGGCAAATATACCGAGAACTTGAATTAAAATTGTATATTTTCGTGATTGGAAAAGAAGGATTCAAGTATAATTGGTGTAATTGCTTGCTTGTGCCTTTGATGAGTTTTATAACGGGTTGGTGTATCCCCTTTATTGATTTAGAAGAATCTGTTGTGTTTAAAGTCCCATTGACAATAAACTTGAGGTGTATGATTTCTATTGTATATGCCGAGGATTCATGGTTCCTCTCATGTGTATTTGATATCTTAAATTAAATGGTCTGCTGTTGAAATTGATATTGATGTGAAATGTGTGAAAGAAGAGATTGAGTTATGAAATGTGGCCTAGTGCCAAGTATAATGTGATAATTGTGGCCCCAAGTTCCTATGAATTGATATATGTGAAATAAAGATTGAAATGAGATGATTAATGAGAAGGGGACAACGCCTTGGCAAGGCAGCCTTGCCGATCGGGCCGAGATCGGACTCCGCTAAAGATAGCTTTGGTATTGTGAATGAATTCCGAAAAAAAAAGGAAAATGAGATTGTGATTGAAGTATATGTCTCAAATGAGGCGATCTAGCTGATCGGGTCGAGATCGGACTCCGCTCAAGATAGCGGTGGTATTATGAACAATGTTGAATAGTATGAAATGCCCCAATCTAAAAGCTATGGGGAAATGATGTAAAAATGGTGTAAGTCATTTACTTGATAATGTTGTGATCATTTAAAGTGTTGAGTTGTACTTGTGATTTCCTTATTATTTTCTAAAACGCATAGGCGTATAACTTGAAATGTTAACCCTATGAAAGGGCTATGAAATTCATCCTAGAGGTATGGAAGTTATGTGAAAGCTATGTGATCCCTTTAATTTGGTAATGTGGTGATTGTTTAAAGCTTTTGTTAAACCCTTATGATTTCCTTGTCCTTGCATGATAGTTCTTTCTAATGAGATGGTGTTTAGTTATACATGCTAGTGCTATTTGATGGCACTAACGTCCCTTTTGCCGGGGGCGCTATTCTTTAAATGGATGTAGGTGGTTCTATAGCAGCCAGTGTTGGTCGCATCCCGTGACACATCATCCTTTCAACTGACTTGGTGCGCCCCACTTCATTTCGTGGTCCTGTACCGTTGTTTATCACATACTTTATATTTTGAGTTATAGCCTGAGTCTTATTGCCGGCGCTTCCGTATTATTCTTCAGTTATATTTAGAGGCTCCGTAGACTGATTTTGGGTGGTGTTTGGTATTGGGAGTTAAAGTAGCAATATTGATGTTTGGCAAAGATTTATAAACTTGCAATATCTTGATAATCATGTTTTAAGCTTCTAATGGAAATAATGTGGAAGTTGTTCATGAAAAACTTACTAATTATGATCAGTGGAGTCCATCTCATATTTATTCATGAATTAGTTTGGGTAGAATGAAACATAACAGGCTTGCTCAATCGGGTTTACTCGGTTGAGCGTCGGTCGCGCTCCTCAGATTTTGGGGCATGACAAACTTGGTATCAGAGCCTAAGGTTTTAAAGTGTCCTAGGATGTCTCGGAGCCGTGTCTAGTAGAGTCCTTCTTATCGGTGTGTTGTCGACCACATCTATAAGTTGGAGGCTATTTGGACATTTAGGAATTTCACCCTTCTTTGATACTCCCGATCGTGCGATATAGCTGAAGATAGGGAGCTGTTTTTCTCTCTAAGTCTTATTCTCAGGATTGGTACTTTTGATACCATAATCTTTGAATTTGAAGCATGTAATGAGGGATTGATCCCATCATTGAGTCCGAGTGGATTGCCCAAGGACTTGTTAGGGGAATGTGTCGAACCATAGAGGGATTGGTAGAATTGGTTGCTAAAGGGAGTACCCTTGTTCCTATTAATTTCACTGCACTAGCAGATCATGTAGTATATCAGTATATTACCAATGTATGTAACAGATATGAAGTCGGAGTGCATCAATTAAGGCATTGCCCCGTCAATCTAGATGCCCACCGTGGGGAAGTGATATCGAATGAACATAGCCTCAAAGAGGCGAGGTCTGAGAGTGGTAAGTATAAGGATCTCCATGTTGAGTTGGTTGATACGCTATCCAAAGTCAGGGCTGAGGTCGACGCTCTAGTGGTCCCGTATAAGGAGGACACAACAACTACAAATGCTCATTCTCGGAAGGTATCCGAAGAGGCTGAGCTACACCTGACCCGAGCTGTGGATTACGCACGGTTAAAGTCTCGGAGGCGGACGCTCATGGATGTATATGCAGGGGTTGTTGATTTAATTGCCGAAGTTGAGAGGGTTAAGAATCTAGAAGAGGAAGTTGCGGCCCTACTTCATTCCGAAAGCAAGTCAGGCAGCAACTCGGGAGGTGATGAAGAGGATGGCGAAGTTTCAGAAGTGGAGGAGGCCGCTGGAAACCCGGAGGTTATGGCCGAAGTCGCTTAAAGTGTATCTTCTGTCCTATGATTGATGTGATAAAATCACGTATTTAATGACATCTACTTCTATATTACAGGTTCTATGTGATTTAAAATGATGTTGAAGAAACCAAGGGAAGCAAGTTAAAAAGAAGCTAAAAAGAGAAAAATTTCATAAATGCCCTCAGTGGTCGCAAATGCGACAAAAGCTTGGGAAATGTGAAGATGACCGTCTTGGGTATTGCGAGGAAAACATGGGAATTGCGACGGAAGTTGATTTATGCAGTCTTCACAAATGTGAAGAAGACTTCGGAAATGCGAAGTCAACTCAAGCAGTCAATCTTCGCAAATGCGAAGCAGTCATTGTTATCACACCTCCTTTTTAACACACCACCTCGAAGGTTAGTATATAAGGGAGTTTTTCCAATTTAAGTGACATTATTCAAATGGAATAATTTATTTATTTTTTTGTTCAGAGTCGCCACTTGGGATGGTTTATTTTCTGGTGTTCCAAGTCACCGGTTTATTTTAAAATCCCAAATCGAGGAAAATTCGACTTTCCTTTTGACGAACCAAAAATTCTGAATAAGGAATTATGTTAACCCGAGGGAAGGTGTAAGGCACCCACCAATTCCGTGGTTCTAGCACGCTCGCTTAAACTATCATAATTGGCCTATTGTCTAATTTTAACACATGTTTTAACCTATGGTATAATTTTAACTTTATAACCGTTTTTATTCATTTTAAAGAAGATTTAACAACGTCTAAAACATGTCTTTGGACTGTGTCGCATGAAATGCACCTGCAATCTGAAACACATTTTATTCAACGTTTTTAAGATTTGGATTTGGATCACATGAAATGCACACCCGAGTTTAGGAAAGTAATCATATAAAAATAACGCACCTAAAACAACTACGCTTTTTAAACTTTGTGAGGGCCATGGAAACTTCAACTAATGGCACACCTCGATTTCTAAAGAGTTAACTAGTTTTGTGAGAGCCATGGGCTTAAGGGTTTTATTTGGCATGGTGCGCCTCAAATTATTCCAAAGTGTTTTATTATTCGAAGTTATTATACTCGGGTTACATGAAATGCACCCCGAATTTGGAAATTACGACACCATGACCATGTCACTAAAGATATTATGGGCAAAGTCCATATTACCCCACTTTTGAATAAAAATCTGCTAGATTTGTCTATTCATAGGCAACATTACAGAAGCCATACTTGGAAACTTGTGCATGAATAGACATCCCACAAGACCTATACAAAATCCTAGCACAAGCCTTTAAAGCAGACGATACAACAACAGTGTTGGGACTAACCCCACATCTCTGCAACTTCCCATATATATCAATGACCACCCTGAACTGACAATGCCGAGGAAAACAAAAACGGATGGTGGAAGCAACTGAGAAGACATCTAATTTTGCACATGGTCGAGGATTAGCTTAATTTACAGCGGGGTATTCCAAGAGTAATTGCTTGTATAGTTAATTAACTGCAGAACTAGTGAGGACTCACGATTAAACAGACCGTTAACAAGTATTGCCACGCAGATTTGCTTTGTTTGATTAATAGACAGACGCTTAGCCAATAAGATCGTAATTTAGAGGCCAGCATTCAAGGTTTTTAACTAAAATAGAGAAATTAAATAATTTAGCAGAAGCAAACAAACATAATATTCAAGTAATTGAGAATGGACCTTAACTGAAGCAACAATTTTCCATTGACAAAGCTTCCAGCAAGATTCATACAACGACCACTCACGACAAATCCTAGACCCAAAATCGACTTTAGGCCGGAACCTCGAACTCGAACCGGAACTAGAAACCTTGAATGGGACCTCGTCGGCAATCGGCCACAACAGCGACTTAGATCACAACCATCTTAGTAACAAAAATATGAATCTTGAGTTGGAAACGAGATTTAGAACCAAAAATTGGTATTTTTCACGGCTGTTCTTCAACTTTTTTAGGTCATGTTGGTTCCCGTTCTTAAGGAGGAAGAAGACGGGAGTCAGATCCCGGTCCTCAATTGCGGCTGATCAAGATCTTAGGGTGTTTTAGGTGTTGAGGGTATAGTTTTATATTTTAGGTGTAGGTAGTATTATATAGGGGTAGAGATTAGGTTAGGGGTATGAACATAGGGATTATGGGCTAGGAAATTGGCCCAAAAACAAAAAACAAAAATGGTTTACAAGATTTATAAAGACGGAATAAACCAACCTAAAACTAATTCCTCCTTCTAAAATTATATACAATTATAATATAAAAATATAAAACTAATTTTAATTAATTGAACTAGTATTTTTAAGATTTTATAAAAATAAAGATAAGGTACTATTTTTTTATTTAAATTTACCAAAGATACGTAAACTAAAAATTTTTTTTTTTGTTAAGAAATAAAGTAAAAGGGTCAAAACGTGCTAAAATATCGATATGAGCCCTAAATTAAATATTTATATGCTAAAATATGTAAAATCTTGGGGAGGGTCAAAAATCACATGTCTACAACTACCCCTCTTTGTTTGGAAACGCGAAGAGTTTTCAGACAAAGAATGACTAGACAGGTTTTTGACCCGACCCTTATTTAGAGAGACCAACAGCTAAAAGAAAAGAGAATGTGACTGAGCCCTGGTCTCTGAGCTGCCTACATATCCTTGGCTATAAAGGAATCAGGTCACGTGTCGTTCAGAGGTGAATGAGGTGATGAAGTACCGAGGTTGAGAGACGAGCGAGGTGCCATTGAGATTCCGGTCCGCGATCCCGTTGTTACATCAAAATAAAAATGAAATAGACTAACTAAGACTATCAGCTAGAAGTTACAAGATTCCTATCTATGAGTCTTCTGAAGCTTGATCTTGGGTTTTGGTTGGTCCTTCATGCGGACCCTCGTCTGAATCTTGATGCTTGTTAGCTGCAGGTGTTGGTTCAATCTTCCTCAGCTTTCAAACCAAGACGGGACATGCAGAGCTTATGACCTCAACCCTATCTTAAGCAACTCACATCTTTCATTAGCTTCTGCACTCTGAGGTTACTTCTTTTGTTCTTTTTTTTCATTTCTTTATTTTTGGATTGAGACTCGTTCTTTAGATCATCTCGAATCATGTGCCTCGGGGTCAATCCTTCTCAGACACCAAAAACAAACAACAACAACAACAATAACCCAGTATAATCCCACTTAGTGGGGTATGGGGAGGGTAGTGTGCACGCAGACCTTACCTCTATCCTGGGGTAGAGAGGTTGTTTCCAAATAGACCCCCGACATCCTTCCCTCCAAGAACTTCTCACCTTGCTCTTGGGGAGACTCGAACTCACAACCTCTTGGTTGGAAGTGGAGGTTGCTTACCATCAGAGCAACCTCTCTTGTCTACCAAAAACAAACAAACGAACAAAATTTTTCTGCCCGAGTTTTCACTAAAAACATTTTGTGAGTTATTTGTAAGGATTGTGTATCTTTAGGAGGAAAGATTTGGTAATAGAGCCCTATATCTAAAATATCAACTCAGGGATTTGAGCCATAATGTTGGCAAGAAAGGCGACTAGGGAATGGAGGCTTTATGTCTAAAAAGGCTCAATTTAGGGATTGGAGCCATAATTTTGGCAAAAAAGGCGACTAGGGTGTGAGCACGTGATTTTTGCCTCACATGAATTACTTCCACAAAATCAAACAAAAAAATTGTCTGTTTTTATTGTGTGCAATTTGGTGAATTTTCGTGATATTTTTTGTTATTATTTGCATTTGTCTGTGCTTGTGTATCTTATTTAATTAATGAAAAATACAAAAATATGTTGTATTTTTGCATTTAAGATTTGATTTCACATTTTTAGAGTACTTAAGCAAATTATTGTTTTACAAAAAGGAAACAATTCACAAAAAATAATGTATTTTGTATTTTTAGTATTTAATGTCAAATTTTGTGTTTTCTTTTTATTTGGTATTTAATTATGTGTGATAATTATTATTTAAAGTTAATTAGTATTTTTAAGTAGATTTTAGTTTATAAGATTGTTAGTATTAATTTTGGAAAAAATAATTAGAAAATAAAAAGAAAAGAAAAATCAAAAAATCCATTTGGGGCCATTTTAATTGAGAATTTTTAGAGGCCCAAGTGATGTTATCCGTTTTAGCCCAGCCCAATTCTGAACCGGTCCAGTCCGCCACAAAACTAAACCAAATGACATTATTTCGGTGTCAACCAATCTCGACTGTTCGTCCTTTCCCATCCAATGGTTCAAGTGACCCCCCCAAACCCGTCTAACCAATCCAACCCGTCTCCCCGAACCGGTCCAGCTCCTTACTAAACTAAATGACCCTGTTTTGCCTCCCCCCTATTAATCTGGACCACTGGTACCTGTTGATCCAACAGTCCATATTAATTGATCAATTTTAATATACCAACCCCCCCCCCCCAAACTTGAGACCCCAATTCCCTTCCCTTCCCTTCCTTATCTCTTTAGAGACCCCTGTAACGCCACCGCCAACCGCTGCCGGAAATCGCCTCACGGCGGCAGACAACTCCCAAACCACCCCACCTTAACACCACAGAACCACCTCGACATCCCTTTTCCCGATCTATGCTTCACTTCCGTCGAATCATCGTAGAACTCGTCGAATATTGATTCGAGTGGACGAACCCTAGCGCCGCCCAATGATTCTCCAGTGGTGGCGCCACCACCAACCTGCCCCAAATTTACACTAAATAACTACCTCATCCCCCTCGTCTCAAATCCTCACTCCAATTGCTTCGAATACCCCGGGAACTTCTCGAAATTCAGATCAAAAGTAAACCCTAAAAAAATCCCAAATCAAGGTTTTCATTCTAATTTGATATTATTCGTGTGTTCTTTGTAAGAAAACACGATTAATATCAGATTTTGACAAAAATTGAGGGATTTGAAGTTTCAAGCCATATTTTTCATGATTCATGGTATTTACTAGATACTTTCCTTTTCCTTTTAATTCAGTTTTCTTCTTTTTCTCTCGTTTTTCATTTGTCACTCCATCTTTTGTTCTTCTAGGTGATTTTTTTTTTTTTTTTTAGTTTATTAGAGGTCACTTTTATACATATTTATTTAAACCCTTTAGTTCGTTTATTCTGTTAATTAGTTTGTTTTCGATTTGAGATCATTGTTCTTCATTTCTGGTTTGAGGTTTGAGTTTCAATTCTATTCTATACGTGTGTTTAAGCCAATACAGTGTTTGATTATATTTGGATATTAAAGGTTGTTGCTGTTCATGTCATTTGACAAGTGTTTGAAATATTTTCCTCTATTTTTTGGCATTATGGCCCTTAGTTGATTGTATCTGATTTGCAAAAAAAATTTAGTATGATTAAAGGCCAATTTGATAGTAGAATAATAAAGAATAAATAGTAGAGTTAGTATTGTTGATGCAGTACTAGGTATAGGGGCTGTTAATAATGTTAGTGGTGCACTACTGAATTTAAATAAAAGCACTAACTTAATGGATAATTAAAAATTGAAAAGATAAGTTGTTAGTAGATTGTGCACTAATTGGATACCCATTTTAAGGGTTGGAAATCAGACTGAAAAGAGGGAGAATACACCTTAGAACAGATGTAGAATACAAGTGAGAGGAAAAATAAAAAATAAAAAGACATAAGAGAATAGAGGAGAGATTCTGAAAGTACTGGAAAAAAAGAGATATTAAGAGTGAAACACATAGATCGAATACAGAGGGAGTCCCATGAGAGAAAAACAAAAGAGAATATTCTGAAAAATACCTTGAAAGAACAGACAGTGAGAAAAATGATCTGAAAATCAAAGAAATCTTGAGAGAACACACTAGAGAAGAGAGACAAATCCAGGAAAAACACCAATGGCTGAAATTTTATTGTTCTCTTAAACTTTTCTGTGATTTTGAAGTTTTTGAATTACTGAAGAAAGTTCTGATTCATTTAGTGTTGAGATGGATTGAATTTTAGTTTTTTTAAGCATTGGTTGTAAGTCTGCTGGTTACTATTCATTCGAAATTGTTTCCTGGGCTGCTTAACCTCATTCTTGGGTCTAAATTTGGTTTCATCGGTTATTCCTGATTGCTGAGATCTGCTGCTTTGATGCTTGGCTACAGACCCTCCCTTGTTTTCTTTCATTCCATATTCCAGGTACATGTTTCTAGATTCACATCACATGAGGTTTGATATTGAAGTGAAATGAAATCCAGAGTTCTAATTACTGCTTCTACATGTTTTAATCCTTTAGTTTAGTTTCAGTTTTTTGGAGTTAATTAACTACTAGAAATTATGCCTATGGCAACCCTTCTAAAATCGTGACAATAGATGCATTAACCGTTCCTGTAGGGCTATTGGGATGGATTTGGATGCGTTCTAGGATTCAGCATTACAATAGATATATTGGAACAGTTATTTGTAACGGATTCAAAACCATCTCAATATAGGTGTATTGTAATAGTTATGGAACTGCTATGATTGTTCTATCTATGGGAACGCTTTTGTTTATGTTGGGACGGTTATAAATCGTTATGGTATAATCAACCAATGATTTTTTGATTCTATCGCAACGGTTTTCATGATATATTGCAATAGTTTTTGTGATATATTGGAATAATTAGCAGTACCCTATTGCAACGGTTATTAGGGGCTACTGTGATTGTTTGCTAGGTCTAATGGAACGGTTATTTTCTCTATTGCAACAATTCACAATTGTAATTTTTGATATTTATGGAAGCAAATGAGGAATATTTTCCTATGCAATGAACTTTTTTACACGATAACTTTTATGAACCACAAAATAAATTTGAAATATCCAACAAACATTATCCATATACAAAAATAAAATATGAATACATTGTTTGATCAACAATTCAAAAGTAAAAATAGATGAGTTTGGATACAAAAAATTGTAAGCTAAAATTTACTTGAACATGATAATAGAAAGTCTAACAACGATCAACAACACTAAATAGTTTTAAATGAGTTTGCAATTGTTTTAAATAGCTTTTGATATAACACTTGTTGGGATAACATCTGACAGGAATTTGATGTTTCAAACAAAAAATGAGTTCAAAGAGTATAGCATAGAATAGGACATTCTACTTATAACTATTTTAGCAGTCACAGGTAAAAAATTTGCTTCACAGTTCAAATTTTACATTGATAACTAATCATAAGGTGCAAAATGCAAGGGTACAAGAAACAAGGAGACATCATTCCGCTTTTTCTCAAAATGCTCAGGGACAAGCAAAGAAGAAATCTATGGTTACATGGAGAGAAACTATTAGTTTCTTTATTTTACTTCTTGTCATGACCCAAATTCCAGAACCTAGTCGTGAAGGTGCCTCTCGTGAAGACAAGGCCAGCCAACTAACCCAAATTGCCTTTTTAACAATTCTTAAACATATCGAATAGAAAATACAACTTAAATGACGTTAATTAACAATATATATACAACCCAACTCAGCCCGACCGGGGTGTCACAAGTCACGAGCATCTAAGATGTAGGAACACAACTACAGAGTCAACTATATATATATGAAACAAAATCTGAAGTTCAAGATGAAGTCCGGTGCCGCAAATGCTGGCAGTCACCTTGCTCAGCTACAACAGTATTACCTTCAATCTGCTAACAACCCGGTACTGGGAGATCAATACCTGCAACTGCACGCGAGGTGCAGGGAGTAGAGTGAGTACTTCCAACTCAGTGGTAATAAGAGTAAA
>MU745707.1:28352-50504 GCA_026770625.1 Nicotiana glauca
GAATTTTTACTTAAAATATTTGAACCGAGTTTCTTTCGTATTTGCTTTATTCTACTTGCTATTATAACCTGTGCCGATATAGAAAAGTATGTTAGTTGCTCCAAATTGCTTATTTGCTTAATTTGCCTTAATTTAAATTACGTGGAGCATGTTAGGCCAGAATTATTTATGACTTTGTATTGTTATGCTTCAATTACTGAATATTCTCTGATTTTGGTTGTGCATTTACATTGGGACTACGGGTTTGATTCCCGGGAGCTCCCTCCTTGTTTGTTTACTTTGGGACTACGGGTTTGATCCTCGGGAGACCCCCCTGCACATTTATATTTGGGACTACATGTTAGATTCCCGGGAGATCCCACTGCACATTTATATTTGGGACTACGGGTTCGATTCCCAGGAGATCCCCCTGCACATTTATATTTGGGACTACGGGTTCGATTCCCGGAAGATCCCCCTGTATATTTATATTTGGGACTACGGGTTAGATTCCCGGGAGATCCGCCTGCACGTGTTGTGTTCTAAGACTGAGAGTGCGGGATACCAAGAGATCCCTGGCACAGAAATGATTATTTATTGAGGATACCAAGAGATCCTCGGGATACCAAGAGATCCCCGAATTATTATTGAGGATACCAAGAGATCCTAGAATTATTATTGAGGATACCAAGAGATCCTAGAATTATTATTGAGGCTACCAAGAAATCCTAAATTATTATTGAGGTTACCAGGAGATCCTCGGGATACCAAGAGATCCCCGAACGATTTATTGAGGATACCAAGAGATCCTAGAATTATTATTGAGGATACCAGGAGATCCTCGGGATAACAAGAGATCCCCGAACAATTTATTGAGGATACCAAGAGATTCTCAATTTATTGAGGACACCAAGAGATTCTCAGGATACCAGGAGATCCTCGATGATAAATATCCGGTTGTGGCTTGTATCTCTATTCATTGATTGTGTTTGTTCTCTGTTACTGTTTTACTTATTTTTTGGTTGGATTTCTGCTGTGATTATACTCATATTGTCTCCTCATTATCATACTGATTATTATATTTTTCTCAGTAGCCCTGACCTTCCTCGTCACTACCCAACCGAGGTTAGGCTTGGCATTTACTGAGTACCGCTGTGGTGTACTCATGTCTCTTCTGTGCATGTTTTTCATGTACAGATCCAGGTACTTACGGTACGACACATTATCAGTGTGGAGTGATATTCAGAGACTTTGAGGTATATCTGTCACGTCCGCAGACCTGGAGTCTCTATCTTATTCCAACTGTAGTATATGATTTTCCTTTCTTTCGGTTGTGTAGAAATTCCAGAGTTAGAGCAGTGTATTACTTTCTATTAGCCTATGGTTCCCGTGAGATTCCAGGTTTTGGGATTTCTGTTTTAGAATTTGTAGAGTCAAAGTGTATGTGCCAAGTGGCAAGTTGTATACTTCCTGAAGTTATTTAACTTTTGACTTAATATTTCCGTATTGGTTGTTACTTCCGCACTGTCAGTCTTACCTAGTCGTTGTGACTAGGTGCCGTCATGACGTGTTCACGATTGGTGAATTAGGGTCGTGACAAGTTGGTATCAGAGCTCTAGGTTCATAGGAGTCACGGAACACAGGCCGGTTTATTATAGTCTCGCTGATCGGTACGGAGACGTCTGTACTTATCTACGAGAGGCTATGTAACCGTTAGGAAAATTCCACTTCATTTCATTCCTTATCGTGCATCATTTATTTACTTGGAGCCTATATCATATGTTCTTTTGCATCCACTCATGTGTTTAAAATTGCGCACTTGGTATCAATTATGCGCCAACTGTTTGTGATGCTACAGAAGGATTATGAGGGAGCCAAGAATTTGCTCGATCATTGTTATCGCGTGTCATCCATATCGATAATGCAGAAGTATTGAGAGATCATTCAATTGTGCACATGGGGGTGCAATAGGTTATGACATCAGGTTGATAAGTACAGTCTTGAGAAGGTTTACTTAATTGCCTAATTGTTGCAGTAATGGTAGAGTCACGAGGTGGATGTAGATATGAAGACAGTTGGTGGTAATAGAGACTATGTGGTTCGTATGAGATGTTTATTTAGCGAAGGGTACAACTAGCAACCGAGATGCTGGAGGACGTAAGTTTAACTGTCCTAAGAAGGACATGTGCCAAACAAATGGCTTGAGGTGTCTTATGATGGTGACATACGAGCGATAAAGGTTAGTATTGTGGATGTATCTTATGGCCTTGCACCAAGTGAAGGGAGTCCACTATCAACGATCAAATTGCGGGTCATGTGTCATATCAGGTTTGGTATGAGATGTATTTATCTGGTATTCAAGAGTTCTCTAAAACTTGTATATGAGTAAGAGCTAATATTTGTATGGGATGATGTTGGGACTTTCGATGTTCCTATGTCCATAATAATTCTATATTTCAGTATCAACAGGGAAATGGAAACGATTTCAGAATACTCGTAGTGCTCCAGTTAATCAGGGCACTCTCATGGGGCAGTCATCTTTTAATGCACCACTGGCATGGAACTCCTTCAATGGTTATTCGAGTTATCCGGCACAGACTTAGTATGAGCAGCCGAATTGCAGATGGGTTGTTATGAATGTGATGATACTAGAAACATCATGAGAAGTTGTCCCAGACTTGGGAGAAATCTATTTCATCAGAACGCACACTCAACACACTCCATTATAGTTACTAATCTATGTACGCTACACGTTAGATATGGAGAACGAATGGGTAGATGGCGCCTAAGAGGTGGATGTCCGACCTATTGATATAATTGCTATGTGGCTCAGACCACTACACCAGATGGTGTCATTACATGTACAAGTCTGATTGTTATAAAAAAGGATTTTTTTTCCTTAACTTGATTTGGTTTTGAAAACTGAGGCGAATCCTCTTAATATGCTTCACTAATGAGTGAGCTTCGTAATCCTGAAATCTACTTATGTGAACGCTCACGTTGGACTATTATATAGAGATAGCTATCCCTATCATTATGCGTTGGTCACTAAAAATATCTATGAGGCTAAAATTGACTTGCTATTACTTACTATAGTGGGTTTTGATGCAATTTCAGGATAATTGATTTCAATTGTCAATTATATGCCCTATCGGTATGAGGGTTCATTTTATGTTGTGATTTTCTTTGACGGAAATTTATTGAAAAAAAGGAAGAAAGGAAACAAAAGATTTTGTTTGGTACAATGTGCAAATACTTGTGATTCAGAGTTGAGGATGAGATCCTCAAATTTTTATATAATGTGAAATACTTTGAACCGAGCTAGAAGCTGTGGTGGATGTTATATAAGGACAAGTTCCTGGCGGTGAAAAGTTTATGTGTTTAAAAATTCTCATTTTATGTAATTAAAATTTTTTTTTACTATATTTTAAATGGGAGTCATGCCTGTTAGGCTTATTTGACAATTCTTGTGTATTTTCTGTTCATATTCAGTCATTCTTGTGTTGTAAACATTGAGTTTAGCCTATGATATGAGCCCCTAGGTGGCGATAAATGTGACTCGTCAATTCGGGTAAGTAATTATGAGATCTTCATGCCTCGTTGTGAGTAAAGCGGAGGTCTGAAATGAGATGTTTGTTAACATAAGGTTAATTGGCAATGTTGTGAATTATGAACAACTATTATGGTCAGATACGTGGTTATGGGCATACAGATAATGTGTTTCATGTCCAAATATCATTATGATAATGTGATGCTTGTAATGCAGAGATTAGTATTATTGATATATATATATTGCGGTGTTTTATAGGGTTGTGGATGTGTTGTTACGAGTTGTTTTGGTGTTACTCTGGTAGGTGGATAGGCCTAATTACAGGGGAGCCTCTGTCGAAATTTCTGAAAAATTTGGGAGTTAGAAAAATTTGAGACATTAAGATGTGCGAAGAAAGAGGTAAGTTACGTTGTGCCTTTGAGGACGATGACCCTAAGTGTGGGAGAATGTAACATCCTGAAGAAAACAAGTTCGAAGTATTTAAGTGCTATTAAAAGTTGAAATGTGTTGAAATAAGACTAATGCAGTGTGATGATGTGTAATTCGGACCCTATGACGAATGTCGGATTTTGAAGTTTCGGTCCTGTCCTAAGGTTATGGACTAAGGATTAGGTGAAACCTTCAGTTAAGTTGAAGGATCAGTTACAGAAGTTTGCTTGATAAGGATTTTATTTGGCCCAGTATATCACCTTGGGGGTGCTCCTGTCTTGTTTGTGAAGAAGAAGGATGGTTCTATGCGTATGTGTATCGATTATCGCCAGTCGAACAAGGATACAGTGAAGAACCATTATCCTTTGCCTCGTATTGATGATCTATTTGACTAGCTTCAGGGCGCACAAGTGTTTTCTAAGATTGATTTGTGTTCAGGTTACCATCAGTTGAAGGTTCGGGAGCCAGCTATCCCGAAGACTGCTTTCAGGACTCGGTATGATCATCATGAGTTCCTTGTATGTCATTTGGGCTGACCAATGCCCCAACAACCATTATGCATTTAATGCACATTGTATTCATGCCATATCTCTATTCATTCATGGTTGTGTTCATAGACTATATTCTGGTATACTCCCGGAGTCGGGAAGATCATGAGCAACACCTGAGGACAGTACTTCATATTCTGAGAGAAGAAATTACATGCAAAGTTTTCAAAATGTAAGTTCTGGTTGTATTCCGTGGCATTCTTAGGCTACGTGGTATCGAGTGAGGGTATTTGGGTGGATCTAAGAAAGGTAGAAGCAGTACAGGGCTGGCACAGACCATCCTCAGCTATAGAGATTCGTAGTTCCTCGGCTTGGCGGGTTACTACCATCATTTTGTGGAGGGGTTTTCATCGATTGCGGCTCTTATGACTAGATTGACCCAGAAGGGTGCTCCATTTCAGTGGACAGAAGAGTGTGAGGCGAGCTTTCAGAAGCTCAAGACAGCTTTGACTACGACCCTAATTTTGATATTGCCTACTAGTTTGGGGTCTTATACAGTATATTGTGATGCTTCACGGGTTGGCCTTAGAGCGGTGTTGATGCAGGACAGTAGGGGGATTGCCTACGCGTTCAGACAGTTGAAGATACATGAAAAGAATTACCCTATCTACGACCTTAAGCTAGCTGCTATTGTTCACGCCTTGAATATCTGGCGTCATTATTTGTACGATGTGCCTTATGAGATTTATACTGACCATCGTAGTCGCAGCACTTGTTCAAGCAAAAGGATCTAAATCTGCGTCAGAGGAGGTGTTTTGAGTTATTGAAGGATTTTAATATTACTATTGTGTATCACCCGGGCAAGGCCAATGTGATGGCTGATGCTTTGAGTCGCCGGACAGAGAGTTTGGGAAGTTTGGCTTACCTACCAGCATCAAAGAGGTCTATGGCGATGGAGGTTCAGGCCTTAGCCAGCCAGTTGTGAGGTTGGATCCTTCAGAGCCTAGTCGGGCTTGTAGCTCGGTGCCCCAACTATGAGCAGGTTAATTATGAGCACCAGAGACCCGGTGGGTTGGTTCGAGTTGGGTGAGGTTAGATTATTGGGCACAAACTTGGTTCAAGATGCTTTGAAAAAGTTTAAAGTGATTCAGGATAGACTCTGTATAGCCTCGTCCAGACAGAAGAGTTATGCGGATAAGAAAGTTAGTAATGGTTCCGATATGGTTGGAGAGAAGGTTCTGATTCGTGTTTCGCCTTTGAGGGGCATTATGAGATCTGGGGAGGAAAGGGGAGTTGAGTCTAAGGTTTATTGGCCCTTTTGGAAATATTAAGGCATGTTGGGGAGGTTGCTCATGAAATTGCCTTACCTCCCAGCTTAGTAGGAGTTCATCCGGTATTTTATGTTTCGATACTCCAGAGTTATCACAGGGACCCGTCGCACGTGTTGGATTTCAGCTCAGTCCAATTGGACAAAGATCTGTCCTATGTTGAGGAGCTAGTGACAATATTGGACAGGCAGGTCCGAAAGCTCAGGTCAAAGGAAATAGCTTCAGTAAAGGTTCAACGGCAGGGTCGGCCGGTCGAGGAGGCGACCTGAGAGACCGAGCATGATATGCACAACCATTACCCATATCTTTTTACTACTTCAGGTATATTCTTTATGCTCGTTCGAGGACGAACGAATGTTTAAGTGTGGGAGGATGTAACGACCTGGCCGGTCGTTTTTAGAATTTACGCCCCGATCCCCTATTAACTGTTTCCCCTAAGTTCATTTCCACTATTTTGGTTTGCCAGGACGTTCGGTGTTGAGTTTTGGAGAGTTTTGGGGACACTTAGTCCCTAAATGAGAGCTTAAGTGTTGGGAAATGGTCCGTAGTTGGAACAGTGTGAAGATGGATTCGGAATGGAAATCCTATGGTTCCGTTAGCTCCGTTAGGTGATTTCAAGGTTAAGAGCGTGTTCGGAATGTATTTTGGAAGTCCGTAGCTCATTTAGGCTAGAAATACCGAAAGTTAGTATTTTGGCGATTTTTGGTTGATAGGTGAAATTTGTATCCGAGGGTCGGAACGGAATTCTGGAAGTTGTTGTAGCACCGTCATGTCAATTGGGACGTGCGTGCAAAATTTCAGGTCATTTGGACGTGGTTTGGTCGGGTTTTTGATCGAATGCGTGTTTTTGAAGTTTCAAAGGAACTTAGGTTGAAATTCGATGAAATTTGATGATTTAGTGTTAGTTTAGGTGTTTTGATAATTGGAGCAAGTTTGGATGATGTTTTAAGACGTGTTGGTATTTTTGGTTGAGGTCCCGGGGGCCTCAGGTGTGTTCCAGATGCTTAACGGGGCATTTCCGTGTTGAAACAATGTTGCAGCAGCAGAAGTTCTGGTATTTTCACTTCTGCGGCTTGGGAACCGCAGAAGCGGAGCCTCAGAAGCGGCTTTGAAGCCGCATAAGCGGAGTCGCATGAGCGACCTGGGTACCGCAGAAGCGGAAGCTGGGCTTCCCTCCAATTTTCCGCAGAAGCGGAATATTTTCCGTGGAAGCATAATCGCAGAAGCGATTTTTGTTCTGCAAAAGCGGAAGTTTGACCTCAGCGAAAGCCGCAGAAGCGGCTTATTTTTCCGCAGAAGCGGAACCGCTTAAGCGGTTACTAGACCGCAGAAGCGAAAATGGACCTGGATAGAATGTTAAGTACTGGAAATGGGACTTCGTTCCCATTTCCCATTTTTAACAATTTGGAGCTCGGATAGGGCGGTTTTTGGACAGATTTTCATAGAGAACAACGGGGTATGTGTTCTTAACTCAATTTTGGTTGTATAGCTTGAATCTATTACGAGTTNCCCCGAGGGATATTTTGGTCATTTTACATAATTTTGCATATTAGCTTAGAATTTAATTGTAGAATAAATTAGTTGAATTATTATTTACAATATGCAATTTAATTGAATATATTTGAGCCATTTGGAGTCGGATACTCGTGGCAAGAGCGTGATTTCAGGTTGACTTGCACTTGATCGAGGTAAGTGGCTTGTCTAACCTTGTGTGGGGGACCTTGTCCCTTAGGATGTGATATTTGGTAATTGAATGCCTTGTACGTGAGGTGACGAGCGCGTACTTGAGCTAATTGTTGAAACCCCGAATTTTTACTTAAAATATTTGAACCGAGTTTCTTTCGTATTTGCTTTATTCTACTTGCTATTATAACCTGTGCCGATATAGAAAAGTATGTTAGTTGCTCCAAATTGCTTATTTGCTTAATTTGCCTTAATTTAAATTACGTGGAGCATGTTAGGCCAGAATTATTTATGACTTTGTATTGTTATGCTTCAATTACTGAATATTCTCTGATTTTGGTTGTGCATTTACATTGGGACTACGGGTTTGATTCCCGGGTGCTCCCCCCTTGTTTGTTTACTTTTGGACTACGGGTTTGATCCTCGGGAGATTCCCCTGCACATTTATATTTGGGACTACGGGTTAGGATTCCCGGGAGATCCCCCTGCACATTTATATCTGGGACTATGGGTTCGATTCCCGGGAGATCCCCCTGCACATTTATATTTGGGACTACGGGTTCGATTACCGGGAGATCTCCCTGCATATTTATATTTGGGACTACGGGTTAGATTCCCCGGAGATCCCCCTGCACGCGTTATGTTCTAAGACTGAGAGTGCGGGATACCAAGAGATCCCTAGCACAGAAATGATTATTTATTGAGGATACCAAGAGATCCTCAGAATACCAAGAGATTCCCGAATCATTATTGAGGATACCAAGAGATCCTAGATTTATTATTGAGGATACTAGGAGATCCTCGGGATACCAAGAGATCCCCGAATTATTATTGAGGATATCAAAAGATCCTAGAATTATTATTGAGGGTACCAAGAGATCCTAAATTATTATTGAGGATACCAGGAGATCCTCTGGATATCAAGAGATCCCCGAACGATTTATTGAGGATACCAAGAGATCCTAGAATTATTATTGAGGATACCAGGAGATCCCCGATGATAAATATCCGGTTGTGGCTTGTATCTCTATTCATTGATTGTGTTTATTCTGTGTTACTGTTTTACTTATTTTCTTGTTGGATTTCTGCTGTGATTATACTCATATTGTCTCCTCATTATCATACTGATTATTATATTTTTCTCAGTAGGACCCTGACCTTCCTCGTTACTACCCAACCGAGGTTAGGCTTGGCGCTTACTGAGTACCGATGTGGTGTACTCATGCCTCTTCTGCGCATGTTTTTCATGTGCAGATCCAGGTACTTACGGTCCTGACACATTATTAGTGATCCAGGAGTGATATTCAGAGACTTTGAGGTATATTTGTCACGTCTGCAGACCAGGAGTCTCTATCTTATTCCAGCTGTAATATATGATTTTCCTTTCTTTCGATTGTGTAGAAATTCCGGAGTTAGAGCAGTGTATTACTTTCTATTAGCCTGTGGTTCCCGTGAGATTCCGGGTTTTGGGATTTCTGTTTCAGAATTTGTAGAGTCAAAGTGTATGTGCCAAGTGGCAAGTTGTATACTTCCTGAAGTTATTTAACTTTTGACTTAATATTTCCGTTTTGGTTATTACTTTCGCACTGTCAGGCTTACCTAGTCGTTGTGACTAGGTGCCGTCATGACGTGTTCACGATTGGTGAATTAGGGTCATGACATGAGGACATGTCTACATTTTAAGTGTGGGGTGGGGGATACTTCACTGCATGTATGTAATTGTACAAATTGACTGGTTGATTTTGTTTTGCTTTGATTGTTTTGGTGTTTTGAGTAATAGTTCATTAGGTAAGTTAAAATAGGTAAGTGACTTGTACCGACGACGGATCTCCTTCGGCGGGGTTCTTGAGGGACTAAGTCGAAAAAGAAAAAAATTAGAATATGGAGACTCTTCCTGATGACGGATCCTTTACACAATTTTTTTGAGGGAAGTTAGGCTAGGAAAAATACTAAAAAGATTTTTTTTATTTTTTTATTTTTAGGTAGTGTAGTAACTCCCCCTTGGTTTTTCTTTGGGCCACGGTTCTTTTCCAAGGGTTTAGCTTGAACCGGGTGTAGGTAGTTTTTGTTTATTTTTCTTTATTTTAGTTTTAGACTAGGATTAATGGGCTATAAGCTAGAATCAGAGGAGAAACCCTTAGCGTTGATACACTGGAACACAATAAACACTAGAGTGTAACGCTTAGTCTTAATGGTTGAATCTTGCTAAAGTGCCTTAAATTATATGTTTGTAATCAACTTGAACACTCAAAAGAGAATGTCTTGATAAATCAATCCAGAGTGAGTCATGTGCCATGTGTGTGTGAGTTTTACTGTATTCCATGATTCACATTTGATGCCTAGAACTTGCCTTGTGTATTTGAAAAGCGAAATAGTAATTTCATTCAGTCTTAGAAGTGATATATGCATTGCTTTGTTGAGCCAGACATAAAAAGTAAACCCACTTGAATGTAATACATCTTAGTTAACCCCGTTGAGCCTATAAGCTTGTTTCTTTGGCAACCACATTGCGAACCTTACCCAATTATTTGAATAGCCTGTTGTTTGAACCCTTTTACCTCCCATAAGCACTTGAATAATATTAAAATTATGCAAAAGCAAAAGTGTGGGGTAGTGTTGGTTTTTGAGTGGAACCATTGAAATAAAGAACAGGTACAAAGTTTTGAAGAGTAAAAGAACAAGAACCACATGAAAAAAAAATTGAAATGAATGAGTAAAGGTAGTAATCAATAAGTGGTGGTTTGTTACAATTGCACCTAATAGATGGGGATGCTTTAAATAAAAAGTGGTGGAGTGTTTGGTTGACATAATTATGGGTCTGAAGGTTAATGTAATTATATTAAAAGTGCTTAGGGAGGTTAGTCACAATTTTGCTAAGCTAAAGGACGGGTAGGACATATTTGGATATTGTGACTAATCTCCCTAAGCACTTTTAATTAAGACTAAGCGTTACACTTTTATTAAGACTAAGCGTTACACTTTTAATACAATTATATTAACCTAGAAAATGGCCTAGCAAAAATTCCACCGCGACCGCGGTGGAACCGCGGCAGATTAAAATTCGAGGCAGAATGATCAGCTCCCACCGCAGTCGAGCCGCGGTCGTGCCACGACTGCGGTGCACTATTCACGCATAAAAAAGTTTGGGGACCAAAGTATAAATTCGGAAAAACTTGTGTCAAACCCTAATAAGTTGTAGAAACTCGCCCAATAAAGGTTTAAGCTGGTTTTGTTTGTACTTTAGAGGCAAGAACAAGTGTAACAAGAGTAACAAAACATTAGAATTCTTCTATCTTCTTTTGATTATTTCAATTGCCCGTTATGAAAATAATTTCATAGTTTTATCTTGTTTTGTCATGAGTAGCTAATTTCCTAGTCTAGGGTTTTGATGGAACCTATTGAGGGATGAACTTCTTATTATGTTAATATAGTTTGCCCGGTTTAATCTCTATTTGTTCAACTGTATTCTTATTGTAGTTAATTGACAGGATCCTCAATTAGTTGTGCCTATTTAGTGTGCATAAATCGAGAAAGAGTGCATATTTAGGTAATTATTGAACAACACCACTCCCAAAGTATATGAGAGATCAATAACTGAGGATTTAAAGGCGGGATTAATGATAACAAAGCCTTGGGTGCAATCTAAAATGAGATGTAACAAATAAAGTCAGCTAGCATAACTCGGGAGAGAGCGTCTAGTAAATTGTCGTGATTACTCGGAAAAGATTTACGGTAAAAAGTGTGCTCATGAATGATATAGACTATTTGGTGAATCTATGTGAAGTATAACCGGAAGAGATTCCATCAATAGGGGAAATCACAACCTTAGATCCTTCTCTTACTTGTTTACAACTTAATCATTGTTAGTTTTCAGCTGTTTATTTACTTTCATTCGTAGTTAGTAGAAATACTATCAATTATTATTCTAAAATTTGCGAAGTTGATTCCGTAGAATTTAGTAAGTCCAACGAAAGTAATTGATAGGTTAATTCCTGGTGGGTTCGACTCTAGGCTAAATACTCAGATTATATTTGCAACGTCCGCGTGTCCTTTTTAATAAGGCATAGTTGAGTGTGATCACATATCAACCAGTGAGGAAGGGTGATCTATTTCTCGTAAGAGGAGGAATGCGATGTGTAGAGTTCAAGGTTACTTCCATCAAATGATTCTCTAATTCCAGGAACACAACTAGGTCTTACCACCAAGGAAGAGCTAGGGTTTCTCGTTGGATTGAGATTGAACATCGTGTTTTCAGGGAATGGGGGAAGAGAATGACATGTATCAAAGTAGAGAGAGAAATAAAATATATAACTGAATAGCGTATTTAGTGGCTTAGGGATAGGAGGTAACCAAAATTAGATATTTTGCTATAAACATTAAAAAGTATTTATTTAAAATAAATAAGGTGTTAACCTTTGCTATATGAGGTAAAAATTCCTATTATATATCTCTTTTTTAAAATCAGTTTGATAACTATTGTACACGTTTTATATAAAAGTATTTCATGTATTATACTATTAGTCCCAGTAATTATTTTATAGTTATATAAATGCATTTTGCTAGGGATTTAGTAATTCAACTTAATTAAACACTAGTAATGGGACGTTCAGATTTGATACCGATTTGTAATTATGTTCATTATCCTAGTTTTGCAGATTCAAGAATTCAAGTATAGTATTGTTGCAACCTAATTGATTTTTAATTGTTAGCTTAATATTTTATTTTTCACACTAAAGTTAAATAATAATATATATTTGCTGTCAAATACTTGTGTGCATGAGCAAAAATAATTTTCTCTCTCTAATGTCAATCTAGAGAGAAAGAAACGTATGAAAAAAGAATAACTATTTAATTTATATAACTTAAAAAAAGAAGATTTTATTTAAAAAGGAAATACACCAAAAGTTCAATGGCAAGTACTATTTTCATTTTCAAATCCTTGTGATATCCTCTTTACTGCCGCAAATGAATGTCTTCACTCCTCAATTTAAAGCGTTAATGAGCTATAGTTTGACGGGTTGAGTTTGGGCAGTTTCACGGGTTGAATTGGGCTACTATGTTTGCACGGGTTAAAATGGGTTGGGTCCAAAATCGGTCCATCCGTTATATGTGTCACCTAACCCGTTAAATATTGTGCGGGTCAAATGGGCTTGGGCCATTTTTGCCAGCCCTACTTCTAATAGTCCTATGTTTGTCCTTTATGTTGCTTTATGAAAAGGAAGCAAACTTGTTCCCATAGTTTGTAAAATTTATCTAATTCATCACTTTTTTATACCTGAGTGTTGTAGCGAGGGGCGGATCTAGTGTTATGGATACGGGTTCAATTGAACCCATAACTTTCGACAGAATCCGAGAATATACTAGGCAAAATTACTGAAATATGGTCATATATTATTGTTTGAACCCAGAGTCTAAATTAGGCTATGGGTTCAGTGGTAAAAGTGCTGGGCAGAGCGCTGCTTATTACTCCAAGCATTGGAGTTCGAATCCCTGCGTCTACATTTTTTATTGCATTTTTATTTAAGCTAGGCAAAATATATAAACGACCCCTTTATGTTGTCCTCAATGACCAGATAAACACCTCAACTGACCCAATTATCAATTAAACACTCAAAGTGACTGCTAAGTGTATCAAATAAACACTCAAGTGCAGCAAACCACATGCGTGAATTACACTTGCCAATGATGTATTAAAATGAACCAATTAAAGGACGCCACGTATAATTTGTCATAATTAAAACAAAAATAATCATCTTACCCCTTCCCCACACCCGACGAGTTCTATTCCAGCAGTAATGGAGTCTCACCGGACTGACCAAAAAATTGAATTGATAGACAGCTCCTATAATACCAAATTTGTTTGGTGGATATATAGATGCTCATTATCATAACAACTACATATACATTAGAGCCCGTGAATGTCAGAGATTTAAAGAACCAAAGCAGCAGCAAATCAACTACAACTACAGATCCGACGATAGTGACTCTATTCAAAGAAGCATAATTACGAGACTGGGTAGGAGAACTTCCGGGAGCAGTGGAGATGAATGGAGGAGAAGCACCGGAAGAAAGCGATGATACTGGAGTATCGACAGTTGGTGGAGCTGGTGGAGATAGATTGAAGATTTGTCTTTGGTATGCTTTTTTATATGTGGTGGAGGCGGCTAAAGTAGTGGTGGAGGACAGGAGGAGGTGGGAGGAGTTCTTATGGTGGTGGCAGTAACAATGGTAGAGATGGTAGCGGGAGTTTGAGGTTGAAAGGAGACAGAAGCACAAAATTTGAAGTACCAATTTTTCCTGTATTTGCTTGCTATTTGGGCTGCCATGGAAATTGTTTGAAAGTAAAAATTTTTGAGGAGGAGAAGGATGAAATGAAAGTAAGTGGGGACCACATAAAGTAATTTTTTTTTAAAAAAAGGTTGATTTTAAGGGTTTCACGCGCTCATATGTGATTATAAAGCACACACTTTGCCATGTCAGTATGAGGTGTTCATAAGGTCTTACTTCAGTCTAAAATAAAGTGTGTAATTGATAATTGGGTCAATTGAGGTGTTTATCTGGTCGTTGAGGACAACATAAATGGGTCTTTTATATATTTTGCCTTTAAGCTATTGTTTGACTTCTTTGTTACTTTTGGACTTTTGTCCCTTCCCATTTAAAGAGGTTTGTTTCTTATCCTCAAAATATGAGGACCCACCTAATTAATATTATTCTTTTGTTGTGTACTTTTTGTGGGGCTTTTCAATAATTATTATAAAAATTTGAGGCTTCTTTCTTATTTTCCTGGTCTTCACAGATCACAAAGCTTTAAGAGATCAAAAAGTTTTACTTTTCATATGGTTCTTTTTTCCCAAATTTTAATGTTAGGGTTTCAAAAGAATCAAAGCAAAGGCTCTGCTTCTTGGACATAAACTATAATCAATCTCTTTATTTTGCTGGTATGATTCTATGACTCTTTCTCAATAATAATTCAATATTTATTAATTATAAGTTAAAGGATCCTCCCATGTTCTTGGTTCTTGAATTTTGGTTCCTTATAAGAAATTGGTACCCTTTTGAGTTTTGTCATTAAGTTCCATGTTTAACAATTATTTACGTTTATTTGGATAACTAGTTAGCTCCTTCCATGCAATCTAATAAGATTAAAGTACCACTACTGGAGTTTAATTTATCTTTTATATTTTTGTATGATCTTTTTAGTGAGGGTGGATATGATTACGAAAATTTTCAAGGCTATTCCAACTCCTCAAACTTCTGGTTCTGGTTCTAGTCCTCCTACGCCGAGTTCTTCTCCAAGTCCAACTATTCATGATAATATCAATCCTTCGGCAGGATTAAACAAAGAAAACGTATTGAATTTAAATCTTGAACCCCGATCCTGCAGACAGAAAGCAAAATTTAGAGTATCCTCCGAATTTACGTGACCGAGTAAGGAGATATTATATTCAACAAGGGCCTTGTCAACCTTCTAATTGTAGCTTTCCAAAAATAAATTTTGGTGGATTTATGCGTCAATTTAATCTTGAATGGTTTAAAACTTCATACTCTGGATGGTTAGAATATAGTGTTAAAGTTGATGCAACATTTTGCTTATGTTGTTACTTGTTTAAAAATGAGCATGGAGGACATAGAAAAGTTGGGGATTCTTTCACAAAGAATGGTTTTAGAGCTTGGAATAAAGCTATAGAAAGGTTTAACGCACATATTGGAGAGGGGAATAGTCTTCACAATCGGTGTTTTAAGATGATGAGAGATTTAATTAATCAAGAAAAATCAATTCTAACCTCTTTTGACAAGCAGTCTAAAAAAATTAAAAGTGATTATCGAGTTCGGTTGAATGCTTCGATTGATGTGGCAAGATTTCTTTTAAAACAAGGAATGTCTTTCCGGGGCCACGATGAAGGTGAAGCTTTACTAAAAGAGGAAACTTTGTAGAACTCTTACAATGGTATGCAGATAGGGATGATGAAGTAAAAAAAGTTGTGCTACAAAGTACTCCACAAAATAACATGATGATTGCTCCAAATATCCAAAAAGAGATCGTGAATGCTTGTGCGAAAGAAATAATAAAAGCAATAGTTGAAGATTTGAATGGAGATTATTTTGGAATTTTTGTTGATGAATCTAAGGACGTCTCTCATAAGGAACAAATGGCTCTTGTTCTGCGGTATGTCAACAAAGAACGCAAACTTATTGAGCGATTCCTTAGTATTGTATATGTTAAAAAAACAACTTCATCGTCATTGCAAAAAGCAATATATGATTTGCTTTTAGAGCACTCATTGAGTCCATCTCAAATACGGGGAGAAGGTTATGATGGAGCTAGTAACATGCAAGGAGAAATCAATGGTCTTAAAACTTTAATTCTGAAAGATAATCCTTCGGCATATTGTATACATTGCTTTGCCCATCAATTGCAATTGACTCTTGTAGCCGTTGCAAAAAAACATTGTGATGTAGATCAATTTTTTGATATTGTTGCTAATGTCTTGAATATTGTTGGAAGTTCTTTTAAGCATAGGGATATGCTTCGAGAGGATCAGGCAAAAAAATTAGAAGAGCTACAAGTGCTTGGTGATGTTCATACATGAAGTGGACTAAATCAAGAACTTGGACTCTAAAGGCCAGGTGATACTCGATGGGGTTCTCATTTTAAGACAGTGCGTAACTTTATTACATTATTCTCGTCTATCATTCTCGTCTATCATTAACGTACTTGAGTTTCTTGCAAGTGAGGGTGCAAATTATCTAGAGAGATCAGTGGCAAAAAATTTAGTGAATGACATAAGATCTTTTGAGTTTTTTCATATGATGCACTTGATGTTAAAATTATTGGCAATTACAAATGATTTGAATATGGATTTGCAAAGAAAAGATCAGGATATTGTAAATGCTATGAAGCTTGTTGGTTTCGCGAAGAGGCAATTGCAAGGGATGAGAGAATCTAAATGGGAATCTTTGATAAATGATGTCGCTTCATTTTGTGCCAAGCATGATATTGTGATCCCTGAAATGGATAAGAACTATCATCTTGGAAAGTCAAAGCGCAGGAGTTCAAGTGTTACATATTCTCATCATTTGCGTGTCGAAGTTTTTAATACTGTTATTGATTTGCAACTTTTAGAGCTTAACAGTCGTTTTGATGCGGTGAATAGTAATATACTTCTTGGTATGGATAGTTTGAGTCCGGATGATTCTTTTGCAAATTATGATAAAGAAAGAATTATGAAACATGCTACACTTTATCCTCATGAGTTTAGTGCTTCAAAGTTTGAAGATCTCAGTTACGAGCTTGACAACTATATTCTTTTTGTGAAAGAAGACAACGATTTCTCTAACTTGAAAGGACTTGGAGATCTTTCGGAAATACTAGTTGAAACAGATTTGTACAAGACTTGGAGACTTGTTTTTTTGCTTGTGAAGTTAAGTCTGATATTGCCTGTCGCTACATGGTAGAAAGAGCTTTTTCTTCAATGAAGTACATCAAAAATGTGACGACCCAAAGGGTCATCACCGTATTTCTCCCTTTTTTCGCGCTTTCGAGGCCTTGAAAACCTCAATTTTAGTTGCCTTGATTTGCATGCACAGACCGGGCACGAAGCCGGAAAATTTTTATGTTAAAATATGTGAAATATGTGAAAAATTTGAAGAATTTTGATATTAATATTGATATAGTTGACTTTGGTAAACATTTTAGGTAAACGGACCCGGACCCGTGATGTGACGGTCCCGGGAGGTCCGTAAAAAAATATGTGACTCGGGCATGTGTCCGGAGTCGAAATCCGAAGTCCAGAACCCGAGTAAAAGAATTTTTCTGTTAAATTATTTTCTGAAATTATTAAGGAAAAATGGAAATGAAAATGAGTTAGAAAATATAGGTATCGGGCTCGTATTTTGGTCCGACGCCCGGTACAAGTCTTAAATATGTGTTAAGCACTATCTGAAAAGTTTGGTTGAAAACGGACGACATTTGACGTGTTTCGGACTAAAAATAGGAAATTTGAAGTTTATGAAAGTTGAAAGAAGAATTATGTGTTTTGAGGCTTAATTCATAGATCTTGATGTTATTTTGGCGACTTGATCGCACGAGTAAGTCCGTAGGATATTTTTGAGGTTGTGTGCATGTTTGGTTTGGAGCCCCGAGGGCTCGGATGAGTTTTAGATAGGCGTTGGGTTGCATTTTAGCCTTAGGAAAAATCTGGCGTGTTGCTTATGTGATCTTCGCAATTGCGAAGAGGTAGCTCGCAAATGCGAGTCTTGCAAATGCGAGACTTTGGCCGCAAATACGAAGTCTGGCGACTTGGGCTTGGGTCGCAAATGCGATCTTTTTCTCGCAAAAGCGGAACTGGGGTTGTTCGCAAATGCGAAGTTTTAGGTCGCAAATGCGAAAACCCCTGGGCTGGATATAGTTCGCAAATGCGAATTGATTTCTTGCGAACCCAGCTTCGCAATTGCGATACCTGCACCTGCATATTCCATACTTAGACGATTTTGAAGCTTCATTTTTCATATTTTCAAAACCCAAACACCCATTGGCGATTTTTCACGAACCCCCTCTTCTCCAAATCATTTGTAAGTCAACTTTTACTCATTTTCTTCAATCTTTAACATCATTTATCATGTTTTCATCTTAAAATCAAAGTTTTCCATGAGTGAAAATGGGAATTTTGGGTAGAACTTAGGTTTTCACTAAATTGGGGATTTGGAACTTAATTTGAGATCCGATTTTAAAACAAAACATAGATATGAACTCGTGGGGGAATGGGTAACCGGGGTTCGGTTCGAACCTCGGGTTTTGACCACGTGGGTGCGGGGGCGTTTTGGGAATTTTTGGGCAAAACTTTGGGAAATTCATTCTTATGCATTCAAATTGATTTAACTAGCATTTGTTGATACATTTGAGTAATTTATGACTAGATTCGAGCGGTTTTGTGGCGAATTCGAGGGGTAAAGCTATTCTAGAGGCGTGAGTTGAGTTTGGAGCTTTTGAGGTAAGTGCTTGTTCTAACTTTGGCTTGAGGGATTAGGATTAGGGTCTTATTTGCTACGTGCTAAATGTGGAGTACGGTGTATAGGCATGGTGACGGTTATCTATGCACCGAAGTCTAGCATGACCGTGAGTCTTATATGTCTTGAATTCAGATTTAATGGTATATTTTTCTTGCTTGGGTTGATAAGCATAATATATTGTGATTGGTTTGGCTTTTGGAGCATTGGCTAGGACTAGAAATTGTTACCCGAGAAATAGATGATTAAAAGTGGAACGTGTAGCGATTAGTCCCTTGCCGGGACGTAAGTATTTATTGTATTCTTCCTTGCCGGGACGATTGAATTGTTAATTGTATTTCCTTGCCGGGATTTTCTTGTGATTGTTGTTACTCCCCTCGCACTTGAGTTGCAGTCGTTGTTTTGGTGAGTTCTTGGTATTAAATGTTGAGAATCGGGTTGTACGCCGCAACAGTGTTGATGAATATTGAGGATCGGGTTGCACGCCGCAACGGTATTGATTGTTGAGGATCGGGTTGCGCGCCGCAACGGAGTATGGACTGAGTGTATTGTGTTCGTACGTAGAGACTTCCTGTGTTCTCCTTATCAGTTATTATTGTTCAGCTTTACTTCTTTATCGATGATTTATATATTTAGACAGTAGAACCCCACAGCATGTCCCCCCCTCCCCCCCTTCTTTAACTGTTTAAATTAGTGTATTTTCTGTTATTGCATATATATATCTGTACAGGTTATTAGTGGTAGGTCCTGTCTAGCCTCGTCACTACCTCGCCGGGGTTAGGCCAGGCACTTACCAGCACATGGGGTCGGTTGTGCTGATGCTACACTCTGTGCATTTCTTTTACATAGATCAGAACGCAGCTTTCGGACCGCAGCAGTATTAGATCGGGAGCAGACCTTCAGTCCAGGGACTCTTGAGGTAGCCTTGCTGATGTCCGCAGGCCCGGAGTCTCTTCCATCTTTATTCAGTTTGTTAACTCTTATATTGAAACAAACTGCTATGATTTCCTTCAGACGTTGTATTTAGTAAATCTTAGAAGTTCGTGAGCTAGTGACACCAGGTTCTGGGTAGAGATATGTTTCAAATTTCCGCGTTTTTGGTTTTATTTTTATTAAGCTTAAAGTCTTCCGCACTTGTTTAATTGATTTTCGTTTATTTATATTGTTGATATTTATCAGAGATGTTTAAAGTTTGGCTGGCCTAGCTCCATTAGTAGGCGCCATCACGACTCCCGATGGTGGGAAATCCGAGTCGTGACAAAAAATGACTTGCGTAGCAGAATTGGTAATGAATTTTTGAATGACTGTTTAGTTTGTTATATAGAAGATGAAGTATTTGAAAGTGTACCTAATGATGTGATTATTGATCGTTTTCAAAGCATGGCAACCCGTAAGGTACAATTGTAATGATGATATTTATTGAATATATATTATGTTAGATGGTTCGAAGTTCGATACTTTATATATATATATATATATATATATATATATATATATCATTGTTCGTATTTCGCTCGGTTATTATTGTATAGTAACTTGAGGAATGTGCTAGAGTTCTAAATCTTGAACCCATAAAATTAAATTTCTGGATCCGCCTCTAGTTGTAGCTCTTTTGTTCTTGGCTGCTAAGCTATGCATGATGATATGTGATGCATGCTTTGACTTCTAGAGCTTGACAAGTCCTTTTAGTCGATTTTCAGTTGATTGCCTCAACCTATTAATTGAGTGAGTTGGAGAAGAAAGTCTTAGAAAGCTACGAGTCTATAAGTTTCGTGCCATATTTTTTTGCTTGTCTACTATTTATAAAGGTGCAAAGAGCATAAGCAGTCAAGCTATTATATTCCGAGCCTGGTCTTCATTTTCACCGTTGTTTTAATAGAAGTTGTTAATGCAATATCTTATATCTTTTCCAGCTTTGAAAATCGACTAAGCGTTGCACCAAGTCTACTTGTGAAGAGAAGAGCCGTCGGGTTATTGCAGAGTGAAGGACAATGTCTTGCCCTAGGCCTACTTGTGTCAACACCCATAAAGTGCGGAATATCGTATAGAATGTGATTATTGTATATATTGATTTTTTTTAAAATCAAAAGTACATAAGCAACAGACACAAAACATGCAGTACACTTAATCTGCTTTAGCTCACTGACAAGAACATTAATAGGAACTTTTCAACAATAGATACTCAAGTTTGAGTCTAAAACATGTCAAATAAAAAAGTAAAAGAGAAGGAAAGGATCCTAATTGCTCAAGAATCCATTAGGATTAAGAATACATAATTTCTTTTCAAAATTAGTACTTACTTCTATATCTGTTTGTCGTTATAATTATGCTTAAGTAAGCCACTTTTCTCTAAATACATGAAAGACCAAAGTAAAGAAGTGCTCCACTTAATTAGTATGTAACAGTAAATAAAGAAACAAAGCCTTCAGTGTTGTTGCACATCATGTCCTTGTATGTTGTTACCTTTAGCTAACATAACATAACACAACACGACGACTGGACGAGACATTGCGCTTATCTCTGCATTCAGCAATTTGCCTGTTCTATTGAGATGCCAAAGTTTGTATGAATGCTTCCAACGCTATCATCGCCTTTGACAAAATGTGCATAAGCTACCTAATATTTTTGGTTAAGAGTTGGGTAGGGGCCGCTCGAACGCAGGACCCCGCTGCCACAAATTATGACGTAGGCTCGACCTCTTGGGCCGACCTTAGGCGGGCACCTCTTGGGCCGACCTTAGGCGGGCACCCCTTCAAAGTTCAATGGAGGTCACCAACCTAGGCCATGAGCCTTGTTGATTGCCCATTGACCCTGTCCAGGTAAGTAAGTTTACTTGAAGCTCTTCTCTATGGTTTTATACACCTTCTGATCCTTAGTTTTCTTTGTGTCAGCCGATGAGGGAGATCATACATTTAAGCTTTCTCTACTTATATTCTTAATGAATATATAGTTACTTAATTAAGGATATTAAATTTAGACTAAATGTGAAGCAGTTGGCAATCACAAGGAGTTAACATAGGTGTTAACAGCCATAAGCCCATAATCTATATATTATTAAAAAGAGAGGATAAAGCTCTCTCCTTGAGCCAAGTGACAGCATAAAAAAAAGCCATATGGCATAATTAGTTACTAATTAGTTTTTTAGTTAATAATTAGTTATTAGTTATTAATTATTATATTTGAACTTAAATATCTATAAAAATGAAAATAATAAAAAATAAAAAACTACTATATATATATATATATATATATATATATATATATAAATATATATGTGTATGTATGTATGTATGTATAATCGAAAATATAAATATATAAAAAATAACTACCCATTCGAATCTATATATTATTAAGGAGAGGATAAAGCCCTCTCCTTAAGCCAAGTGGCATCATAAAAAAAAGTCACATGGAATAATTAGTTACTAATTAATTTTTTAGTTAATAATTAGTTATTATCTATTACATTTAAATTTATATAACAATAAAATAAAAATAATAAAAAATAAAAAATTACCATATATATATAAAATAACTACCCATTTTAATTGGGTGGGAGTAGTTTCAAGTTGGAGTGTCAAAGTTATTTTAAAATAAAAAATAAAAATAAAAAGAAAAAGAAAATTAACTATAATAAGAAAAACGAAAAAAAGAAGAAGAAAAACTACGCATTCAAATCATTGAATAGTTT
>MU745707.1:54195-78451 GCA_026770625.1 Nicotiana glauca
TAGTTGAAGATAATATCTGTCTCAGCTCATACAGAAGAAACATGAGACATCAATCTTTGAGTAGATGGAATAGAGGCAATTGCATGGAAATACACATGGCATATCGAAAAAGGATCAACATAGTATCTATCGTTGTCCCATATTAATTTGCTTTTAATCCCAATACAATATAGTTAGCTGTGTGTATCTTCTTTAAGCTTTTTGATAATACTATGTTAGAATAGGCACTTGCTGTTTCCATGTAACTATGAAGTGTTAAATTATGTTTAGTTCATCGTCCAACAGTCGACCAAAACA
Source organism: Nicotiana glauca (assembly GCA_026770625.1). Classification (NCBI taxonomy): domain Eukaryota; kingdom Viridiplantae; phylum Streptophyta; class Magnoliopsida; order Solanales; family Solanaceae; genus Nicotiana; species Nicotiana glauca. Next base: position 54,493 of record MU745707.1, read on the forward strand.
TATATTTGATGCTTTAATTTTTTCCTATTGATATCATAACTCTTGAAAAAAACAATATTGTTCCAAGTATCTGGAATAGTCATCTTTCCTGTAAAAAGAAAAAAAATTACTTCTCTGTTCTCAAATTTGGTGTAAAAAAAAACATGAAATCCTCGAAAAGAATAAAACAAACTTTATATTCCAACTATTAACTGAAACCTAAGGTTTACAAAAAAAATTACTACAAAGCCTCATTTTTATTCAACATAAGTCGAAAACAAGTTATAAATATTATACTTGAATTGTTGGGGGTACCCGTAAAGAGAACCCCTCCAAAATTAGGCGCATGCCACTGAATGCAGCGCACACACGGTATTCTTTAGTAAAAGGCGAAAGAATAGTTCGCTTTGTGCTCACTGCGTGGCTGCGTGAGCTCTGAAGTAGCCAGTACTTCACTCTTTATATTGGAACAAAGTCTGGATTTGCTGTTTCTTTTCGATGTGGTACGCGCATCACTCTTTCTTTTAATCTGCATAGATCAACAACAACAACAACCCAGTACAATCCCACAAGTGGGGTCTGGGGAGGGTAGTGTGTAAGCAGACCTTACCCCTACCCCAAGAGGGCAGAGAGGCTGTTTCCGAAAGACCCTCGGCTCAATATAATAAAAAAGACAAAAAAGACAAAAGAAGAGAGTATTAGATCAAAGATTAGAAATCATATGTAGTTCTGCAGTACATTGAAAAAGCACGTGACACCAACCAAGGGAATGTGGGGTTGTCATCAACTTATACAAGATCTAATGCTTGTATTGTTGAAAAAGCACGTGACATCTAATGCTTCAATCCAAATAGAAGTCGAAGCTCATTTGTTCACTGTGGTACCATTTATGCTCGAAGAAACAACGTCGAAACATAAGAAAAACGAGCGCAATTCAACCTATCCGAAACTCACATGAGCCCTCGGGACCCCGTACGAACATACCAACAAGTCTCATAACATAACACGGACTTACTCGAGGCCTCAAATCACACATAACAACATCGAAACGACGAAATGCACCTCAAATCAAACTTAATGAACTTTCGAATTTCAAAAATTCGCGCCGAAACATATCAAATCAACTCGAAATGAACTCAAATTTTGCACACAAGTACTAATACATCATACAGATCTACGCGTGCCCCCAAACTACCGAGCAAAGTGCAAATGCTCAAAATGACTAGTCGGATCGTTACAATATTGCTGCATATTGGTATTTGTCTGCTAATGCACCTAGCCTGTCGGAAGTAAATTTAACCAGAGAAGCAAGTATTGATACAACAGCAACAACTATAATTACTACGCGTCAATTCCAAACAAGTTGAACAGAAGAACTATAATTTTACGTTTCCTTGGCTTGATGGTATCGTTGGGTTGAGTCCCTTAAAATAGATGAAAAACGATGAAAATTAACTGTTTTGTTAAGTAGACAGAACTTATTGTCCCCTCTAGCCAGTTTATGATGTTCTCAGCACCATACAATAGAATAAAAATGAATAACTGTGTTTTCATCTCATTTGCAGATTGTAGTTGCACCTGTGCTCAAACTAGAAATAACTTATAGATAGATTCTTCTTTCAAACAGGAAAAGAAAATGCTCTTGTTTTCTAGATCCGTTTTCAATTTTCACTTCTTACTACTAAATTATCTTCAAATGACTATGAACATCATATGGAATTCTAAAAACTATGTATGAAATCACTCATTTGTTTCTGAAGCAAACGAGTAGCCTCTGATTCAGGATGAAACACATGATAAACATGAACCTGTCCCTCAGCTTCAACCCACTCCACTCTTTCCACACCATTCTTTTTCAAGAATTCAGCATACTTTACTCCCCTTTCTTTCAAGAAGTCCGAGCCAGCAACGAAAACAATCACTGCTGGAAACTGAGACCACTCAGCCACAGACATTTCAGCATTCTCAAAATTACATCCAAAATAATCACGGTTTGATCCTCGTGGCAAGCTAAGTCTCCAAAACATGTCGTTCATCTTCACGTCTCCTTCTGATCCATTAGCCATCTCTAATTCAGTCCTCGTTTCACTCCCAAAATAAGGATGAATTGGCAGCAACCCCTTTAGTCTACCACGAAAATCTTCATTTCTAATCGCCCTGATAGCAACCTGATGGACTATATTGCCTCCAGCACTGTCCCCGGATAGAAAAACCTGAGAAAGATCAGCCCTTTTCAGCCATGGTTCATATTCTAAGTTCTTGATCAGCCATTCCAATGCAGAATAACAATCTTCATAAGCTGTAGGAAGCTTATTTTCCGGTGCAAGACGATAGTCTACTGAAAGGATGATAGATTTGGAAATAACACTTAAATCTCCAAGAAAGAGATGGTAACCAAGCCATGTAGTTGAGCCAATGCAAAATCCACCACCATGAAAATAGACTAAAATAGGAAGCTGCTGGTTAATAACTTCTGATTCAGGAAAATCGGGGAGGTATATTCTACCAGATATTGGCTTTAAAGGGTCAATGATCACATCTTTGGACTTGTATCCATTGGATGGTTCAATTGATGCAGTGGCAATTTCAGGCTCGAATCGCTTAACTGAGCCATCGGAGAAAACTTGGATGTAACCGGGTGCTTCTGCAACTATGGACATTTTTTTGGATATTTGTTTAGATGCCACTTGCTAATATGGCTTGGAAGGTATTGCATTTTTGTGGGATTTATATAGAATTAATGGTTGGATGAAAAGTAGAGGAGATTTTGATACTAGAAGATAGGTAAATGAGAAGAAGATGGATAGTTGGTAGATCATACAAATTGCAATCAAGCTTGATTTTTACAAGGAGAATGAATTATAGCCTATATTCAAGAAATCATGAAAAGGAAGTGAAGATGGAATGTGGGGGAAGAAAATACATCTGATGGAATTGGTGAAATAATCCAGTAAAATTAAAAGAGAAAAAAAGAAAACGCGCCAGGTAGGGGTCGAACCTACGACTTTCTGCTTAGGAAACAGACGCTCTATCCACTGAGCTACAGGCACTTTTGTTGGTAGTTCCTTCTTATAATTTTACATGTAAGCTTGTCAAAGAAAGTACAGAATAATGGGATAATGCCCTTCCTCTACTGGTTGTGTCAAATGCCGTAATTTCTTTGGAGGAAAAAAGCTGATAAATTATTTACAGAATCGAATTGAGAAATGCAAAAACTACAAAAATGTTTTTAAATATAATATTTATTTTCCTTAACCCAAAAAAAAAAAAAAAAGAGAAAACGAAAAAACTAGAAATTATTCTGAAATTTGCAGTTTAATTATACACTGAGATTGCCTCATTTTTGTCTTTTAGATGCATTAATTGCTAATTTTGCCACATTATATATAACTAAAATGCCAATTTCCAGTTCTCCACTAGGCCATGTATATACTATTGCCGTATTTGGAGCATTTTCATTTCCCAGTTACAATGCCTTCATTCTTTCGGTATTCAATAAATTTTGCTCTCAAAACAACAATGGGTGCTTACCACTTGAGCAACCTGTTCTTGTCAAATGACTTCGCTTCAATAAGCTGGTATGTCTATCTTACCCAAATACCCTCAAACCTATCAAATTCTGCCTTCAATACAATCAACAACATTAAATCTATAAAAGAACTAGCTTAACTTGAAAATTCCTTGAGCCAATAGCACTGGACTACAAATGCTGTAGACGAGTCACAAGTGTGTATATATATATATTATCAGGTAACATCTCTACAAGATACACTGGAAAGCTAAAGCTATATTTCAACAGTAAGGTAATGTAGTCGTGGCAACTGCACTCGTTGCTTCTAGATGTACAAGCACCTGAACTGGGAAAAAAGAAGGAAAAACAGCAAAGACATATATGTAGAGAAGCATGTCACAGGCATAAGTGTCCACTACTTTGCTACTTGTTCGACCACTGGAATATTCTTCCAGATCTTGTCGAGCTCGTTGGTCTGCATCGGTGGCAAAGAGAACGCGCTGACAGTTGAACTTCCGCTACGAATCTCTTGCAAGACTCTCAGTGCTGAATATGTAAGTTTCAAGTACATGTTTTCCATGTTCTTTATATCTGCAAGTTCTTCAGGAACTTTAACTGGTCTCTCTCCGCCACCTCCTTCTCCTCCTCCGCTACCTCCTGCAATACCTTCTGCTTCTGGGACTTTAAGCGGCTCAGTTTGGTATAGGAGGTGACTAAGAATTGTATCGCACTCCTTTATTAGTTTATTTAGAACCTCAGTTTTAAAGAATGGCTCCTCAAGCACCTTTTGAATGAAAGGCAAACGAATAAGTTCGCCACTGAGTTTATCATATTTCTTTAAGATCTTCACTACTCCTGTGGACAGCAAAATTTATACACATTAGTAGTAATAAAAAATTCATTAAAGGTAAATGGCAAAAACTATCCTGATCATATCGGCATGAAGTTGAGGACAAATGAGAAAAGAAGAAGACATCTAAGAAGAAATTAAAGTTTTAAGGAGCCAAAAATTCTTCAGAAAAAATTGAGCCACAAATTCCTGATTGATTAGCAATCAGCTTGTAAAATGACTCATTGTGTCCATTTATAATAAAAGAATTGGATCAAATGAGCTTAGCTTGGATACAGTTAGATATGAACTCTTAATCCTGACTCTACAGATATGAATGCTCCAAATTCTTTATAAAACTCATTCAAATTACAGGCTATGCTCGAACGATCAACTCCTAGCACCCAATTCGCTCACATAAAGCTAATAAGGAATTTGCAAATAGACAGATCCGACACATTAAAGTGAATGTACTTCTAATTATGATAACTCTACCGGCAGCCTCAAGCTATCAGAATCTTTTTTGCATTGTTTTCACAATTTAAGATGCAAGCATATAAATCTAAAATTTTATCATGTTCAAGAGTAGTTTCATTTTTTCAACATGGAATTCCGTCCCAATAAACCTACTTCCTCATTTCTAGACATTTGTTAATTACCCAATAAATAGCAATTGAGGGGGGTACCTGTGTAGTTAAGAGCACTGTAATTCTCTAACAAAACCATCTCTCCATGAAGATCCACGACATCCCTACCTACTCTAATCAGCTCTTCATTTGTCTTTTTCATCTCAGCAACTCTCTCTTTCAGAACCTGCAATCATTCATAGGCAAAGGCAAAAACCAAATTCAGTCTCTTGCATTAACTCAAACAGGGCAAAAGTCTGAGCAAACCAAAACCAACACTTAATCATGTAACCAAATAAGTTAACAAAGGCATATATTCAATATGCATTCAAGCTAAATTCTACCACAGCCTACATGATTTACTGGGTTCAAAATCTATTATTGTACTAATTTGATGAAACTTTTAACACATACAAGATCTGAGCTAAAGCTACTTGCCTCGAATGAACTCGTACCTATTACCCTATATTAGGTGAGTATCAATTATCTACGCACAACATGCCATGTTTCTAAACTTATATTCCCAAACTCAATTACAAACTTAATAAAAAAGACTTGATTATCATTTCATCGTTAATTTCCTAATTGCAAAGGTACCCAAGAAATTCAAACCATAATAGGTTAACCAAAAGTAACATGGCAAAGGCACACAACAGATAAGCTTCCCATAAAAAAAGAACAGAAACCTGAAGAATAGAAAGGGGAAACAAATACCTTAAGCTGAATAATGTAGTCCTCTTCTTTCTCCATAAAGAAATTGTTAAACTTCTCAATCTCCTCTTCCAACAGCTTCACAAAATCATTTACCTCCTTTTTAACTACCTCCCCCTTATCATCACCATCCATCTTCTGCCTTTTATTAGGTCTATCACCATCTTTAGGATAAATCAACTTCAACTCTTTCTTCAGATCCTTATAATTCAAGAACTTGTCTTGCCATTCCGGCAATGTTTCCTCTATATGGGCCTTCAATATTTTCCAGAACTTCATGATCCCACCAAAAAATTTCAAGATTTGATTTTTCTGAAACACCCAATACGATAAAAGTTTCAAGAATTGATTTTTCAGGAAACCCAATATAAAAAATTAAATTTTCAAGAAATGGTCTATGGCAAAGTATATGATTGAAAAAATTGAGTGAGAAATGGAGAAGGATAGTAAAGAAAAAGAATGGTATATATAAAAGTGAGAGAGGTGTATGGTGTGAGAAGTTAGCATACACACGACGAATATCCGAAGCATGAATTCCCCCACTGGGTTAGGGAGGAATTGGAATAAAAGAGGAATATCCGAATAGGATATGCTGCCTTTCGGTGTTTAAATACTCTTTCGTTTGACCGTTTAAAGTAGTACTTCGTTGTCTCGTGGTGCCGTTTTTGTTCCCAAATAAATGTTTTTTTATATATTTATAGAAATAATTAATTATTTTTTATTTTTACCTTAATATGTTGATTTATATTCATACAAATATTTTTAGTAATTTTCTTTACTTTCTTTTGGATTTTCCTCTCAACAACAACCATATATCAAATTCTAAATGTAGTTGAAAAGGGTAAACGTTAGCTTATTTTAGTGAGATGTTTTATTTCATTTGACAAGTTGAGGTTTGAGTTATATTAGAACTAAGTTGTATGTTTTCTCAAAATAAAGTAGAGTGGTAAAAAAAACTAATTAAATTCAATTATAAAAGTATACTTGAGCACGTTTATTCTAGCACTCAAATATTCAGTCCGTACATGAACAGCGCCATATGTCTTTTATAAATATTCTATTCCTTACTTGTTAACTCTTCATACTTTCTCCTTAACTATTAAGTTACGTCATCCTTATATTTTTTTTAATTTGCATTATTTTCCAAGAGTTTAAACCAAAAACATTAAATCTTTTTCAATCTTTTGGCATACACGAAGAATATTCCAAGCATGATCCCCCCCAAACCCAAAAAAGATTTGGCATAAAAAGAATATCCAAATAGGATATGCTGGTTTTAGGTGGTTAAATACTCTTTGGTTTCACCGTTTGAGGTAGTAGTCTTTTTGATGTAGTTAAAATTTATGAGGCCAATACTTATGTTTACAGTAATTTCTTTTTATCTTTTCAGTAATTTTCTTCACTTTCTTTTTGTGTTTTCCTCTTAACAGCAACTATATATCAATTCAAAATTAGTTGAAAAGGATAAAGGCTCGCTCATTAATTTAGAGAGATATGTTTGATTTCAATCGACAGGGTGAGATTTGAGTTAAATGAGAAGTATGTCTTCTCTTGACAAAGTGAAGTAGGCAAAAGGACAAATTAAAATCGAGTATACAATATTTCTTTTAGTATATTTGAACACGTATAATTTATTCTAGCACTTAAATAAATAAAGTATTAATATTCAGTCCGTACATGAGCAGTATCATATGTATTTTGTTGGTCTTGATACTTGCTTCTCAATGTTATAAATAAAATACTAATATTTTGTCGGTACATGAGCAGTATCATCTGTATTTTGTCGATTTCGATATTTTCTCCTTAACGGTTAAGTTACATCAATATGATATTTTTTTTATATCAATATGATATTTTTTTTTCAAGAGACTTTGCAGTGTATTCAAAGAGTGTTGTAAATGCTTTTAGGAAAAAAGAAAACTTTTCAATCTTTTGGAAAAGTTTTTGACCCAAACACTATTTAGAGATTTTTTTTAAATAATCTTTCAGTTTTTGTGTTAAATGGCATATTATAAATTTAATAAAATAATATTGCTTGGACTAAAGTCGGACAATGGGCGGGACAAATTCAGGATGTTCTTAGTACAATGAGGATATTCTTAAACCTAAGTTTTAGCCAGTTAAAACGATCCCTAATCACAAAAATAGGAAGAAATGTTGTCATATACAAACTGTATCTCACAAAATTTAGAAGAAATTCTATACTACTAATAGCAATAAAAAATATTACTGCTACTAAGTGTTGAAAATCTGAGGTGCATATAAGTGTCATAATGTCGTATAATATGACAATTTAGAAACACATTTCACACTAGAGATTGTAATCCAAAGAGAGGACATTGTAGTTTCCTCTAAGACAAAGTACGTCGTAATTTTCAATTATCCTCCAATTTTTAGAAAATATGCTCCCTAAAACTACAAACTCCCAAAAGTTTGATTGTTCAAAGCATATTTTATTATTTCAATTAAATCTCTGGTAAATTTAATCTCTTATGAAATACTTCAAGATTTTATGACAATTTGCATCCAATTAACAACAATCTGCAAAGAAAGTAATTACTTCACATTCAATCACGAGTTAGAAAAGTAAAAAATCAAATAGAAAGCGTGAGATGTTTTGTAGATTTTTAGGACATTAATATTATAACCAACATAAATTAAGCAGCAAATAAGTGAACACTGAAAATTATATATAAGCTCAAGTTGATTAAAAGATTTTGAAGCAAATAAAAATCTCATTTCTGAACTAAAGGTGACAAACTAAAGATGACAACGTCTTGGCTTTTGACAACTATGCCAACTAATTTATTACAAACACTTGAAAATAAAACGATGACTTAATTGGAGTGGCATGTTAAAAGTTAAGCTTATGATAATAATTTATAGATGTTTTATATATGATTAGTTTGATCAAATTCTTTAATCCTTTCCTGGTATTAGTTCTTTGTAGTTAAATTTTAATCAAACTGGTCAAGTGGGATGGTTGTTAGAAACCCTAGTGATCTGATTAGCATAGACTACATAGTTATTACTACTTATTAATCTCATTCTAAAAAACATAATTTTATGTTTCAAATTGGAATACTTTCTTGTATTAAGTTTCGTCAAAAATATCAGCTGTTTTGAACTGATTTTTTGTAGTGTAGTTTTCAATTATTTCATAATGTGGCCGTATATAAAGAATTTAAAAAGGGGTAAGAAAAATGCATAGAACATAATCCTTCATGTTTCATGTTTCCAACTGCAGTCTTTGATATCTTTCTAATGCAAACCTAGCTTTAATTAAAATTTTCGGAATGTATCCTTTATTCTATTCTATTCGTGAGTGGGAGTTGGGTAAAAGTTATCTGCCTGTGAGTACTTATACCAAATAAATAGACTGCATTATATGTGTTTGTATATGCACTTTTTAAACTTAATCATGGCTAGTTATTTTATATTTTTACCTCATTAAACCACTTGACTATAATAACTTAATATTGTTTGATGTAAATACTTCGTGCCATTAAATACGAGGATGTTTAGCTTGACTTTTAAGCTGACCAACCTAACTTTTAAGTTTTTTGTTTTCTGTATTTGATACAAAATTAAAAAATAAATAAAATAGAGTAGTACTTAAAGTAAGTTAAAAATAGTTCTTAAAATAAAAGTTATAAGTTGGGCAACCCAACTTTGACTTTTTGTCTTAACATGTGTATCTATGCTTGACCAAGTATTTTGTTATCCTATCCTTTATAATTTTTCATAATTTCAACACTATGTTCCCTCAATTACAAAAGTCCTAAACTATCATTTCTTCTCTTTCATTCTTCTTTTCCACGGCCATTCATCCCATCTGTTCTCAATAGAAACTTTTAATGAGACTGGATATATGTGCATATGTTAGGTTCGTGCATTTCATTTACTGCCCAGATTTGAATTAATGGTACGTATAATGCATGTTAGAAAAAAATAGCAGAATATGGGAGAATATAATTAAGGCCTTGGTAGTGTAGCCATTGTCCTCAAAGAATTTAAGCTTTCTAATTTCGTTGCTGCAGGGATTATGGCAAAATTCCTCCAGGATTCTACAAAGCCTCTGAAATTCGATTATCAACAATTAACTCGAATTTTTACTAGAATAAACTTTGTGAATTGTAGATTGTAAAAAGAGAAGAACATGGAAAACTGTTGTTTTTCTGATGATTTTCGTTTTGAAGAGGAATCAGATATTTATAAACCCTTTTAGGTGTCAGTTACAATTAACAGATGAACACGTCCAACTATGCCTTATAAAAAGGACAATGCGGTCATTGCAAATATAATCTGGTTTACAAGTCCGGAGTCGAATCCCACAGAGAACTAAGGTTTAGCTACAGCTGTTCACTATTACCAAGAAGACAAGCTTGAACAATTCCTAACTTATAGATATTTAGATTCTTGTGTTTAACTAATTAAGTAACGAATTAAAATAGTAAATTAACAACTAACGATACGAAGGATTAGAGAAAAAATTAAGGAGGTCTAGAGTTATGATTTTCCATATTGTCGGAATCCTTCCTGCTATGTCTTCTATAATTTCACCTAAGTATTCTCTACCGATCATGAGCACTCTTATTACCGTAAATCTCTTCCGAGTAATTACGACAATTTACTAGACGCACTCGCCCGAGCTACGCTAGCTGGCTTTTAATACAGCTCACTTCAGATCGCACCCAGGGCTTCGTTATCCCTAATCCCGCCTTTAAACCCTCGGTTATTGATCCCTCATATACTTTGAGAGTGGTGTTGTTCAAAAATTATCTAAATATGCACTCTCTCCCGAGTTATGCATACTAAATAGGCACAGCTAATTGAGAGCTCTTCAATTAACCAGAATATAAACATAGTTGAACAAATAGAGAAAAGCTATGACTCAATTATATAAAAACATAACAAGAATTTATCCTACAAAAGGTTCTATAAAAACTCTAGATAACAAATTAGCTATTCATGATAATATGTAAAACTACAATACTAAAAGTCATAACCAACAATGAAAAATAGGAAGAGGAAGAAAAAACTCGTAGAAGAATTCCCCGCCTTGCTCCTCGCGTGTTCTTGCCTCCAAAGGTGTTGTCTAACCCTAAATTAATGTCTCTCTGCCTCCTTAGGTCTAATTTGTGTCCAAAATATGTCTCCTCTCTTGAAAATAAGTTTAGGACCCCTTTTATACAAGTTGGAATAGTGTAGGGCCGAAATAACCTTGTCCCGAATGAAATAGGACTTCTTTTTTACGTCTAGAGCGGCGCTGCCACGGCCAAAACGCGGTAGGACCGCGGCCAGACAAGCTCTCTGATTTTCTGCCGCGGTCAGTTCCGCGGTCACGGCTTCGATCGTATTTTTCACCCTGTTCTGTTCAGAATTTGTAAAAATGTAAAACATAAAAGTTGTATCTCTTTGAATTATATTTCCAACCATATATAGCCCAAATGGAGTTTTGAGCAAAAGGTTATGTCTATTTTACTAGAGAGTGCGCAATATGTCTCCTCGAGTCTTCGTTCGTACTTAATTATCAAATTTGACCTCCAAATACGATCCCGGCTTAATTCCTTGGGCTTTAACTCAGACTTCAAAGCTACAAATCACTTAAATTCATTCCATAACATCTATATAGCTCGGAATCACTCCTACAAGGCATAAAATACACCGTTAGAGCAAAACACTAGTGATTAAAGCGCAAACTCAACTAAAGTGCAGTAAATGAGAGTGTAATAATCGACTAAAATACGTAATTATAGCCTATCATCAACACCCCACACTTAAACCATTGCTCGTCCTCGAGCAATTAAACTACACTTTTTATAGACACGACCTTTTTAAACAATTCTCCTAACTCATCACACCAAGAGTATTTAAAATAGACTCAGCACAAAAGCGTAACATCTTCACCTCAAGATTTGACTCACAAGTACCACGTATTATTCACAAATCACCTACTTACTCTAACATAGAGGTCACTGACATTCCCTTTCCTTCATGAATCAAGTGCCCTCACACAATAAAAGAGAGTAGTTCCACACAATAAAATTTACGAACACTTAGGAACTCAAGATAGAAAGAATTCACTCACTCTCAGAAATAACATTCATATGCCATAAAAGATGCACCATAAGCTTGCCCGTAGTGTACTACTCCACTAATTGAACTCATTCAATCTTAGATCAATTAGGACTTTATTTGGTTATAATGTAAGCTACGGGACGGGTAGGATATATTTAGGTATAAGAGTGACTACACCTCCCTAAGCACTTTAATACATACATTTTAACATTTAAACCACATACTTATGTCAAACCAAAATTCCACATTCACATCAATGTAAATTACCCCATTCTTCTTTAAGTACACTTACATCAAGAACCACCATTTATCAAGAATTTTTTTTTCACAACAGTCCAACTATATATTTTTTTTCAATTCAAGTGGTTCTTCCTTTTTCAAAACAGTGCACCTTTCTCCTTATTCAATTAGTTCCACTCAAAAGCCAAACCAACCACCCCACACTTTAACTTTTACAAAGTTCATAAACAATTCAAGTGCTCATGAGAGGTTACAATGGTTCAAATAGATGGTTAATTCCAATATATGGGCAAGGCTTGTAATGTGGTTGCCAAAGAAACGGGATTACATGCTCAAAGGGGTTACTACGATACATAACAATTAGGTGGGTAAAATATGTATATATGGGCTTAACAAGAAATGCTTATATCACTTCCAAGACTGAACAAAACTACTATTTCGCTTTGCAAATACACGGGGTAAGTTCTAGGCATCAAATGCAATGCACAGAATAACACAAAACCTTACAAACACATGGCACATAATTCACTCAGGATTGGATTCATCAAGACACTCTAGTCAAAGCAGTTAAGCAAAGTTAAGATAATACAACTTAAGGTACTTCTACAAGAGTCAAAAATTGAGCCTAAGCGTCACAACCAAAGAACTCACTATTCTCAAGGCATAACAAAGTTAAGAGATATTTCTTCAATTCAAAACACAACACAATGGCTCCTATTCCTAAAAAAACTAACTACACCCGGTTCAAATAAAACCCTTGGAAAAGAACCGCGGCACAAAGAAAAACTAAGGGAGAATTGCTACACTACCTAATAAAAGAAAATCCTTTTTTATTTTATTTTTTCTTTAGACTTAAATCCCTCAAGAAAATTATCTAATAGATCCATCGTCGGGAAACGTCCAATCCTCTCTTCTTCTTTTTTTATTTTTTCTAAAAAAAATAAAAAAATTTATTCAATTAAACTAACACAACTAAAATAGCATAGAAAGTCACCCAGACAATCTCCTCACCCCACACTTAAAATTGTGCATTGTCCCCAATGCACACCATACTAATAAGAGGGTAAAAGAAACTCCCTGGTAGGCCAAAGGCCGAAGCATTAACAGCTCATGTGGTACTTAGAGTTCTCCCAAGCTTGGTCCTTTGTGCGGGTACCTCACACTTAGTTCCAACCATTTGGTTTGTTGTTGCATCCTTCCAATACCTTTGCTTTCCATGCTCCTAGAAAATAAAAAATTGACACTACAAAACAATACAATTAAAAAAATAAAAAATAAATAAAAGAAAGCAATAAAGCTGGGTTGCCTCCCAACAAGCACTTGATTTAACGTCACGGCACGACGTGAATTACTTTCTGCCTCCACTTTGAACTGATGAATCACACCCCAAGTTTTGATTCTGCTTTATGATCATGCTCCTGGGGTGGTGGAACGAATCTGACTGGCCCAATAAAATAATGTAGTATTTTGTACTTCTTGGCCTTTAGATGAGGTGTGTAATCCCGACTTTCTGGCAAGAAGAATTCCAGAATGTAAGCACTTTGTTCCTCATTCCTCGACTCCTCAATTGGCTCGGATGACTCTATTTCCATATCATAATCTAAACACAATGTGGAAAAATGCTTGGAGTGAGGACCAATGCGCTCAACTACATGAACATTGAGACTGTCTACATTCTCAACACTAATGACAATAGAGTCAACAAAATATGTATCCTCAATATTCTTGGTTGACTCTAGTATCTCTTCTACAACATCGACATCCTTAAAATCTAGTGCGATTGATTGTTGGTGTTCTACTCTAGCCTCCTCTAGCTCATCCTCGTATTTTTTAAAATCCTCCAGTAATATGGCAATTTCTACAACCCTTTCTTGCTCATATTGGCTACTATCCACAATGTCAACTTATTGCGCTTTACCAGGTTCAATTAATTTATTCGCTTGAGTCTCCAAGTTGTGAATAGTTGCCCCTAGCCTTTGTACCCGCAGTTGTATCTCATCATATTATTTCGTAAGACACTTTAGCATATCCTCGATCTCTTTCAGGTCCTCATACCTGGGTTCTTTGCTCCTATTAACTTCACGAGAAAAAGAAGAACCATCAAAGTAAGGGATGGGGGGAAGGTAAGAAATATAAGTACAACGGTGAAAGTGATCATATTGACCACCACACATATCACACACATTCCACACATAAGATTGAGTTGGTGCACAAAACTCGCTCTCGGGAATATTTTGATAATTTTGCCCTGAATGGTTTTCTTCACAATATGCATAAGGAGGATTAAAAGTAGAATTACCAATATCTAAATTCTCATAATTCCATGATGCCATGTTTCTCAAATAAACAAATAAAACTAAATAAATAAATAAATAAATAAAAGTTCAAACTTGAAACCTAGCAATATGTACACCTACAACTACACCGTTAGTTCTCCGGTAACGGCGCCAAAATTTGATCACGCCCAACTATGCCTTATAAAAAGGACAATGCGGTCATTGCAAATATAATCCGATTTACAAGTCCGGAGTCGAATCCCATAGAGAACTAAGGTTTAGCTACAGCTGTTCACTATCACCAAGAAGACAAGCTTGAACAATTCCTAACTTATAGATATTTAGATTCTTGTGTTTAACTAATTAAGTAACGAATTAAAATAATAAATTAACAACTAACGATACTAAGGGTTAGAGAAAAGATTAAGGAGGTCTAGAGTTATGATTTCCCCTATTGTCGGAATCCTTCCCGCTATGTCTTCTATAATTTCACCTAAGTATTCTCTACCGATCATGAGCACTCTTATTACCGTAAATCTCTCCCGAGTAATTACGATAATTTACTAGACGCACTCTCCCGAGAAACGCTAGCTGGATTTTAATACAACTCACTTCAGATCGCACCCAAGGCTTCGTTATCTCTAATCCCACCTTTAAACCCTCGGTTATTGATCTCTTATATACTTTGGGAGTGGTGTTGTTCAACAATTACCTAAATATGCCCTTTCTCCCGAGTTATGCATACTAAATAGGCACAACTAATTGAGAGCTCTTCAATCAACTAGAATATAAACGTAGTTGAATAAATAGAGAAAAGCTATAGCTCAATTATATAAAAACATAACAAGAATTTATCCTACAAAAGGTTCTATCAAAACTCTAGATAACAAATTAGCTATTCATGATAATATGTAAAACTACAATACTAAAAGTCATAACCAACAATGAAAAATAGGAAGAGGAAGGAAAAACTCGTAGAAGAATTCTCTGCCTTGCTCCTCGCGTGTTCTTGCCTCCAAGGGTGTTGTCTAACCCTAAAGTAGTGTCTCTCTGCCTCCTTAGGTCTAATTTGTGTCCAAAATATGTCCCCTCTCTTCAAAATAGGTTTAGGACCCCATTTATACAAGTTGGAATAGTGTACGGCCACAATAACCTTGTCCCGGACGAAATAGGACTTCTTTTTTACGCTTGGAGCGGCACGGCCACGGCCAAAACGCGGTAGGACCGCGGCCAGACAAGCTCTCTGATTTTCTGCCGCGGTTAGTTCCGCGGTCGCGGTTTCGACCACGTTTTTCACCCTTTTTTGTTCAGAATTAGGAAAAATGTAAAATATGAAAGTTGTAGCCCTTTGGATTATATTTACAACCATATATTATATATCCCAAATGGAGTTCTGATAAAAAAGTTATGTCTATTTTACTAAACAGTGCGCAATATGCCTCCTCGAGTCTTCGTTCGTACTTAATTATCAAATTTGGCCCCCGAATACGATCCCGGCTTAATTCCTTGGGCTCTTACTCAGACTTCAAAGCTCCAAATCACTTGAATTCATTCCATAACATCTATATAGCTCGAAATCACTCCTACAAGGCATAAAATACACCGTTAGTGCAAAACACTAGCGATTAAAGCGCAAACTCAACTAAAGTGCAATAAATTAGAGTGTAATAATCGACTAAAATACGTAATTATAGCCTATAATCAACAGACTGAACCTTTGCCAGCATGCACCTTTTAAAACCAATAATCACCTTTTTGAATTTAAAAGATAACTATAAAAATTGTTTTTATGAAATTTAATTAAAAAACATTTTTAATTCATTAGTAAGATAATAGGTCACTAAAATATTAATTTTGGGCCTCTTAATTGGCCAAATCGCAATTGAACTGTCCAAATGCCCAATCTTCACTATTAATAATATAGTCAAATTCCAATTTTTCTCCAAAACATCCTCAAAAATATTCAAATTATATAAGACAAAGAAGTGCTTTTAAACACATCTTCCTTTCTTTCTTGTTCCAATGAGGGACAAAATAACATCTTCTCAAATACCCCTTTCGAACACTAATTAATCTAACAATCTCCCACTTAGTTAGCGATTGATGTTATTTGTAAGATCTATGTATATAGTAGGTATTCGATTTAAACCTACTACTTATATAAATTATTCAAGACCTTGTCAAAATTGATGGTTAGATTAAGTTCTATTAAATCATGATTCCTATATGATAGGACGGAAAAGCTCTATACACATAAATCGTACCAACTCCACAACTTGTTTACTGTGAGTTTTAGCACTCGATTATACCCCTGTGCTACTTCCTAAATTCATAAACACTTATCAAGTTTTGTTTTCCAAACTTTGATCGAAGCGGAACCACTTCTTATGTTTACATATGTGAAGATTTAACAAAGTCCTTAACACAGACTTCTTTAGTTCTTAAACCGAACTCTTCTTCTTCATTAAGAGTATTTTTTGTAGTCACCCTCCTTTTGCTAGGTGTTTCCAATGCCTGCAATCCGTCACATCTATAACTTGTTATTACTTTTTAAACCTTTAAAATTGTTAAACAATAAAAAATGTAAGGTTCACGTTACTTGTTACAAATTTAAATTACCTTAGATCCATAGCACTTGTTGTCAGTCATTCTACCTCTCTTCCCGTAGCTGCTAAAGCAATAAACTCATCATTGTGGAATGATTAATACACGTCTGTTTCTTAGAAGCCCAAAAAATTGCTCCTCTACCTAACGTGAATATCCACCTAGACGTTGACTTGTTATCACCAACACTAATTATCCAACTAGCATCACAATATACTTCTAATACTGAAGAAAATATGTTATAATACAAGGCAAACGTTTTTGTCCCTTTCAAATAACCAAGTATTCTCACTATAACTTTCTAGTGATCACCACTTGGATTATGAGTATATCTGATCAATTTACAAACCGCAAAAGCAATATCTGGCCTAGTGCAGTGCATAGCATACATTAAACTATCAATTGCACTAGCATAGTCGAATTGACTAACAGGTCTTCCGGGATTCTCTCTGTAGGATATCGTGATGCCACCTAGTCCCTAAAACAAGGTAAGCCTAACAAAACATGCGGAATATAAATGACATGACATCTAACTCTTAAATACTCAACAATTTAACATAAAGAAACTATGCAACTCAGTATATACAATTTCCCAAAACCTGGAGAATACAAGTCAGAAGCTCTAAATAGTAGTATTGAATAATCTTATACATCAATATCTATAAAAAGATAAGGAAAATAGAATAGTCTAGGTAGAGAGGTCTCCGGAGCATGCGGACGCCGGTAGGTATACCTTGAAGTCTCTGTAGATGAGCTCTCGCTAATACCTAGGCTAGTAAGAGGTACCTGGATCTGCACAAAAATATGTGCAGAAGCGTAGCATGAGTACACCACAACGACACCCAGTAAGTGCCAAGCTTGGTAGAGTAGTGATGAGGTCAGGTCAAGGCTCTACTGGGATAAATAAGAAAAACTGTATAAGTGTATGGCAGTATAGTAATAATAGCAATGAAATTGAAACAATAATAATAGATCAAGGTTAGATATGCGAATCTAAAGCAAATAATGCAACACGGAGAAAATAAGGAATGATATGCTAAGGGAAAAAAACAACCAATGACAAGTGCATCAATAGAGGAATAGCAAACAACACTAATCCTAAGGGGAATTACTCCGCACAAGGATATGCAAGATACCTTAAAACACGCTAACTCAATCTACTAGTAGGCCTTTACATCGATTATCCAACTCCGAAAGGCTCAAAATCTAGCCAAAACAACGGCATACCATAAATATAAACTTTAGGAAACTATTTCGAATCATAAAGTTATGATTTTGCAAAGAAATAAACAGCCAACTCGGGCTTGCATCTCGGAACCTCACCAAAATTACAAAATCCGGACACCCATTCGATAACGAGAACCATACAAGAATTACTCAAATCTAACCTCAAATCGCCTTTCAAATCCCCAAATTTTAGCCTAAGGAGTTATCACAATTTTTCCTCAAATTTCCAACTCAAAACATTAATTAGTTGATGAAATTAACAATATATTCGTGTAATTTAACCAAAACCGAATTAGAATTTCTTACCCCTAATGTTTTCCTTGAAAATCTCCTGAAAAATCGCCACAAATTGACCTCTCTAGGTCCAAAAATGGATTATGAAACTCAAACCCTCGAAGACCCCTTTGTCTGTTTAGGGATTCCTCATCTGCGACCTTTTAGTCGCACCTGTAATGCCGCACCTGCAGAAAAACTATCGCAGCTGCAATTCCCACTTAAGGCCAGGGGTTTCGCTTTCGCGGACAATGGCTCACACCTACAAGCACGCTTCTGCGGTGAAACAACCGCATTAGCGGTCCTACCCAAATGCCCTTCCCAAATTCCACTTCTGCAGAAGAAATGTCCGCGCCTGCGGAGGTGCACCTGCGCCCAGGGGTCCGCACCTGTGTTCAATCCCTCTGCATGTTCGATGACACCAACAGTCCTGGTAATTTAGCAACATGAACAAGCCAAAATTTGTTCTGGATTCGATCTAAATCACACTCGGGGCCCACAGGACCCAGTCCGTATGGACCAACAAGTTCCAAAACACATAACGAGACTACTCGAGACCAAAAATCACATCAAACAACACTGATTCTACGAATCACAACCCAATAGCCTATGAAACTATGAACTTCCGAATTCCAATACTTATGCCGATTCACACCGAACCAACTCCGATTGACTTTAAATTTTGCACACAAGTCATAAATGACATGACAAAACTATTCTAACTTTCAGAATCAGAATCCGACCCCAATATCAATAAAGTCAACTCTCGGTCAAACTTTTTAAATCTTCCAAATCATCAACTTTCTAACTTTCGCCAATTCACGCCAAAACGACCTACGGACCTCCAAATCAACATCTGGACACGCTCCTAAGTCTAAAATTACATACAGAGCTATTGGAACCGTCCCATTTCACTCTGAAACCAAAACTAAACATCCCGGCAAGTTACATAACTACAATATAACATAGAGGAGGCAATAAATAGGGGATCAAGGCTAAAATACTCAAAACGAGATGTCGGGTCGTTACATTCTCCCCCCTAAAATAAACGTTTGTCCTAGAATGAGTATAGAGACTTACCTGAAGTGGTGAATAGATGAGGATAATGGCTACGCATATCATGCTCAGTCTCCCAAGTCGTCTTTTTGACTGGTTGACCCCTCTATTGAACCTTCACCGAAGCAATGTTCTTCGACCTCAAGTTTCAGACCTGCTTGTCCAAAATGGCCTCTGGCCTCAATATTAGACAAATCCTTGTCCAACTGGACTAAGCTGAAGTTTAACACATGAGACGGATCACCGCGATACATTCGGAGCATAGAAACATAGAATATTAGATGAACTGCAGCTAGACTTGGTGGTAGTGCAAGCTTGTAGGCCACATCTCCAATCCTCTCAAGAATCTCAAAAGGTCTGATATACCTAGGGCTCAACTTGCCATTCTTCCTGAACCTCATAACATCCTTCATTGGCGAAATCCGGAGGAAGACCCGCTCCCGAACCATGAATGCAACGTCGCAAACCTTCTATCCGCATAACTCTTATGTCTAGATTGGGATATGTAAAGCCGATCTTGAATCAATTTAACCTTTTCTAAAGCATCTTGATCCAAGTCTATACCCAATAGCCTAGCCTCACCCGGCTCAAACCAACCTACCGGAGACCGATCGCCTCCCATACAAGGCCTCATAAGGATCCATCTGAATGCTCAACTGATAGATGTTGTTATAGGCAAACTCCGCAAGCGGCAATAACTGATCCCAAGAACCCTCGAACTCTATGACACATGCACGAAGCATATCCTCTAATATCTAAATAATGTGTTTGGACTGCCCGTTCTTATGAGGGTGAAATATCGTACTCAACTCCACCCGTGTGCCTAACTCACGTTGTAAGGCCTTCGAGAGCCGTGACGTAAACTGCGTACCTCGGTATGAGATGATAGATATCGGCATAAAATGAAGTCGTACAATGTCACGAATATAAACCTGAGCCAACTGCTCTAAAGAATAAGTAGTCACCACTGGAGTGAAATGACTGACTTGGTTAACCTACCCACAGTCACCCATACTGCATCGAACTTTCTTTGAGTCTGTGCAAGCCCAACAACAAAATCTATAGTAACCTGCTCCCATTTCCACTCCAAAATCTCTAGCCTCTGAAGCAATCCATATGGCCGTTGATGCTCATACTTCACTTGCTGACAATTAGGCACCGAGCTACATACTCTACTATGTCTTTCTTCATCCTTCTCCGCCAGTAACGCTGCGTCAAGTCCTGATATCTTAACGGCACCCGGACAAATGGAGTATCATGAATTGTGAGCCTCCTAAATAATCAACTCACACAACCCATCTACATTGGGCACACATAGCGTGCCCTACATCCATAACACACCGTCATCCCCGACAATGACCTCCTTGGCATCGCCGTGCTGAACTGTGCACTTAAGGACAAGAAAATTAGGGTCATCATACTAACACTCTCTAATACGATCATATAGGGAAGACCGAGAAACCACACAATCCAAAACTCGACTCGGCTCTAAAATATCCAGTCTAGCAAACTTGTTGGCCAAGGCCTGAAGATCCAATGCTAATGGTTTTTCTGCTGCTGGTAGATATGACAAACTGCCCAAGCTCTCTGCCTTTCGACTCAGGGCATCGACCACCACATTAGCATTTCTGGGATGATATAGAATGGTGATATCATAGTCCTTAAGCAACTCTAACCATCTCCATTGACGCAAGTTAAGATCCTTCTGCTTGAACAGATGTTGTAGACTCTAATGGTCGGTATAGACCTCACAAGGGACAATGTACAAATAGTGCCACCTAATCTTCAGGACATGAACAATAGTTGCTAGCTCAAGGTCATGGACATGATAGTTATTCTCATGCACCTTCAACTATCTAGACACGTAGGCAATCACCCTACCGTCTTGCATCAACACCGCGCCGAGGCCAACATAAGATGCATCGCAATACACAGTACAAGGCCCCAAACCCGTAGGCAACACCAATACTGGGTTGTAGTTAAAGCAGTCTTAAGCTTTTGAAAGCTCTCCTCACACTCCTCGGTCCACCTGAACAGAGCGCCATTCTTGGCCAATCTGGTCAAAGGTGTAGCAATAGATGAGAAACCCTCTACGAATCGACGATAATACCCTACCAAAACAAGAAAACTATGGATCTCACTAGCTGAAGATGATTTTGGCCAACTCTAAACTACTTTATTATTCTTCAGATCTACATTGATCCCCTTACTCGATATTACATGATCCAAAATACCACTGAATCAAGCCAGAATTCACACTTTGAAAATTTTGCATACAACGTCTTTTCTCTCAAGGTCTGGAGCACGTTCCTTAGGTACTGCTCACAATCCTCTAGGCTCCGGGAGTACACCAAGATGTCATCAATAAATACAATGATGAATAAGTCAAGATAAGGCTGGAATACACTGTTCATCAAGTGCATGAATGTTTCTGCGGCGTTGGTCAGCCCAAATGACATCAAAAGGAACTCGTAATGACCATACCGAGTCCTGAAGGTAGTCTTTGAAATATTTGACTCCCGAATCTTTAACTGATGATAGCTAGACCGCAAATCAATATGTGAGAACACTCTGGCAGCCTGTAGCTAATCAAATAGCTCATCAATGCAAGGAAATGGATACATGTTCTTCATTGTAACCTCATTCAACTGTCGATAATCAATACACATGCGCATCGAACTATCCTTTTTCTTTACAAACAAGACCAGAGCATCGCAAGGTGATACACTGTGCCGAATGAAACCCTTATCAAGCAACTCTTGCAACCGTTCCTTTAACTCTTTCAATTCCACTAGAGCTTGGAATAGAAATGGGCTAAGTGCCCGGCAACATATCAATACTAAAACTAATATCCCTATTAGGCGGTATGCCCAGAAGATCTACCGGAAATACATATGGATAATCTCTTACTACCGAAACTAACTCAGTGGTAGGAGTATAAACACTGACATATCTCACAAAGTTTAGATATGCCTCATACCCCTTCCCAACCATTTGTGTGCCTTAAGGAAAGAAACCACCCTGGTAGGAACATAATCCAAAGTACCCTTTCACTCTAACCGTGGAAAACCTAGCATAGCCAATGGCACCCTCTTAGCGTGTCAGTCAAGAATAGCATGATAGGGTGACAACCATCCCATGACCAAAATAAAATCAAAACCAACCATACTGAGCAACAATATGTCAGCTTTGGTCTCAAAACCACCAAGAACAACTAAACACGAATGATACACATGGTCAACAATAATGGAATCTCCCACAGGCATGGATACATATATAGGAGAACTCAAAGAATCACGGGATATACCTAAATATGGAGAAAAGTAAGATGATACATAGGAATAAGTGAAGCCTAGATCAAATAAGACTAATGCATCTCTATGACAAACCAGAACAGTACATGTGATGACATTGTCAAATGCAACCACCTCCGTCCTAGTAGTGTGACGACCCGACCCGTTGTCACGTGAGTTACAGACCCGTTTCCCCCTTATTGTGTTGCTTCATGTTTCAATATCGGTATTAGAGTTGATCGGATAGAGTTGGGTTGGTTTTTGGATGAAAATGAGACAATTAGCCTCTTAGAAGAATGCTTGTTTTAGAAAAGTCAACCGAAAGTTGACTATGTAGTTAGAGGGCTTGGATGTGAATTTAGATGATTTGGTTAGCTTCGGGGGATGATTTGTGACTTAGGAGTGTGATCGGAATCGTATTTGGAGGTCCGGTGTAGAAATAGGCTTGAATTGGCGAAGTTGGAAATTTGGCGAATTCCGGTTGATAGGTGAGATTTTGATTCGAGGGTCGGAATGGAATTATGAGAGTTGCAGTAGCTTCGTTAGGTGATTTTGAATATGTCTGCAAATTCTTAGGTCATTCGGACGTCGTTTGGTCGGGTTTTTAATCGAATGTGAGATTCGGAAGTTTTAGTTGAACTTAGGCTTGAATCCGTCGTGATTTGATGATTTTTGTGTTAATGATCGTGTTTTTATGATTGGAACAAGTTTGAATAACGTTATAGGATGTATTGGTATTTTTGGTTGAGGTCCCGGGGGCCTCGGGGTAATTCCGGAAGGTTAATCGGGAGTTTTGAAGTATTGCATCAGGTCTGCAATTTGAAGCTTCTGTTATTTTCGCATCTGCGGAAAAAGGACCGCAGGAGCGGTTCCGCAAATGCGGCCAATTGATCGCAGAAGCGGTCCTTGTGAAGGGCGAGTAATTCCGCAGAAGCGAAAGTTTTTCCGCAGAAGCGGACACCGCAGAAGCGGTATATGACCGTAGAAGCGGTCCAGGGCTTCTTGGATGATATCGCAGAAGCGGTCAAGAAGACCGCAGAAGCGGTCGCTGTGTGAGTAAGTGAAAAACCGCAAAAGCGGTAATTTCCGCAGAAGCAGAAGTCGCATAAGCGACAATTTCACCGCAGAATCGAAAATGCTGGGTGATTAATGAAACAGTAGGGTTCGATTTTCAGAAGTTAGAAAAATATTTTGGGACTTCGGAAGAGGCGATATTGGGCGATATTTGAGAGATTTCGAAGGGATTCCATCAG
>MDKF010145099.1:0-15023 GCA_026770625.1 Nicotiana glauca
TCCTTATCCGGATTTCTGGTTCGCGACTGTAATACAGAGTCAAAACTTCCTCGGTTCGGGATAATTCGGTGACTTAAGATACCATTATATTCTCAAGTGGCGGCTCTGAAACTTTTAAATAACTAATCCCGTTCCGACCGTCCTTTAATTGGAAAAACTCTTTTTATTATACCCTTCGCGGGGTGTAAGCGCCGTAAAAAAGAGGTGTGACAGTGGCATCAATCAAATCCTGATCAGTCATTGTTACCTGACCCATTTACATCATATAGTTCCATTGTTACCATCGTTTCAAGTCACTGTTGTGGCGCGCAGCCCGAGCCACCCATAATATTTCAAGTCACATCACACAGTACCATTGTTACCATTGTTTTAAGTCACTACTGTGGCGCGCAGCCCGAGCCACCCATGATCAGTCCAGAAAACATTATACGCCCCTTGGGCATTTATAAAAGCAATAGTTCTCAGCCCGAAATAACATTTAAAGTATCATTTGAGTCTTCAAAACCTAGAAATATGGCTGAGTTTGCAAAACAGTATTTAAAACCTTGGACTGAGTTCAAATGATATGCAAAAATATGTTAAAACAGTAATGTCAATCCCCGAAGGATTCTACAAGTCGGCACAAGGCCCCAAACATGGCAACAAGCCCAAATAACATCGATAAAGTATGTCTATCAATCAGCAGTATAGTATAAATATCACCTGGGATAGACCAAGTCACAATCCCCAATAATAAACGAACTCGCACTCGACGTGGAATGCGTGTCACGCCTCAATGTAGCGTTACGATGTGAAAGTCCGGGGTTTCAAACCCTCAGAGCAGCATTTACATCTATTACTCACCTCTAGCCGGCCAAATACTACTCCGTGATGCCCTTTCCTCTCGTATCGACCTCCTCGCGCGTCGAATCTGGCCAAAACCATAATGAATACATTACAATAGGCTAAGGGAATATAACCCAATCGAAAGAACTCGAAAAACACCCAAAAATACGAAGTTGGCAAAACCCGAGCCCCGGTCCCATGTCTCAAAAAATTATAAATTAAAATCACCAGCTTCCTTATCTCGCCACGAGTTCATACATACCAAATTTACAAAAATCGGAGTCCATTTGGCCCCTCAAATTACTAGTTTAAACTCTTTCAAGTTTCAAGCCCTAACCTCCATTTTTAGCCTTAATTCCCTTAGATTTTCATTGTTAATCCATGTTTTTACACCATAACAACATAATCTAAGAACAAGAATCCATACCTGATGAAGACTCTCGAAACCCTCTTCAAAATCGCCCAAAAATCGTCTTAGTCCGAAGTCCAAAATGTTTTCTCCTTCAAAATTCGCGAAGAAGGCTTAATATGGTTCTGCCCAGTCATTTTCGCCTATGCGGTCAAATAACCGTACCTGCGGTCACTGCACACGCGACCAAATGACCGCTTATGCTGTCTGCCTTAAAATCCCTTGGACCGCTTATGCGGTCGGCGCATTTGCGGATCCACGTACGCTTCTGCGAAAATCCCTGGTCCTTCAAGGACCGCTTCTGCGACCAATATGCCGCATATGCGGAACCGCTTATGCGGTCCCTTTTCCGCAGATGCGGAAATGACAGAACCAGCAAAACTTCAAACCTGCAACAAACTCCGAATCATCCGTTTTACCACCCGAATTCACCCCGAGGCCCCCGGGACCTCAACCAAAAGCATAGACGTGACCCAATACCTTACTCAAACTTGCTCGAACCGTCAAAATACTATAGTTAACATCAAAATCATCAAATTTCCTCAAATCAAAGCCTAAGTTTATCAAATTCTTCCGAAACTCACATTCGATCAAAAATCCGACCAAACGATGTCCTAATAACCTGAAATTTTGCACACATCTCCAAAATCACCTAACAAAGCTACAGCAACTCTCGGAATTACATTCCGACTCTCGGATCAAAATCTCACCTATTAACCGGAATTCGCCAAAATTCAAGCCTAATTCTACACCGGACCTCCAAATCCAATTCTGATCGCACTCCTAAGTCACAAATCATCCCCCGAAACTAACCAAACCACCGAAATTTGCATCCGAGCCCTCTAAATATATAGTCAACTTCCGGTTGACTTTTCCAAAATAAGCTTCCTCATAAGAGGCTAAGTGCCTCATTTCGAACTAAAACCAATCCAATTCTACCCGATCAACTCAAATACTGATATTGAAACATGGTGCAATATAATATGGGGGAAATGGGGCAGTAACTCATGTAACGACGGGCCGGGTCGTCAGAATTTTAATTTTAGACCACAAGTTCTATTGAGATCACTGCCCCACATACATGTTGTTAAACCAACTTCATTCTTATTTGGTAACTGAATGACACATTCATTGTCTTTGATGTTCTTGTCATTGTTGTATTATCTTAATTGAGATTCTATAAAATTCGATTGCGAATATCAAGGGTGGTCAATCTCAAGGGGAAGGCTAGTAAAGCCTTGATTTAGGCTTCGAGATATTAATGCCCCAAAAAGTTTTAAAAGTGGATTTATTATTTTATTTTAGTTTGGACAATATTAAAGTTTGTAGAAAAAAATAAAAAGTACAAAGAGTTTGTAAAAAGGAAAGAAAGACTGTCTTCTTTAACTGTATAAATATTTTAGAACTTTGAACTAAACTACTAAAAATTTCATATTTAGTAAATAAAAAATTTCACAACAATTTCAAAAGGAAATATATGCCTAACAACTTATTTATTTAAATTACCTCATACTGATATAAATAATAATATTACTATGTAAAGTTAAAGGTTTTATGTCATTTGAAAATATTATACTATAAAAAATAAGTACGGAAAAATGGCAATACTAACTTTTTTGTATATGTTTATACGCCATACATGAATTTCAATACATAAAAAATGTAAATCATCTTATTAAAATTTAATTTTAGGCCACTAATTCTATTCGACCACCTTGCATCGAAGTCATGCCACCGTATT
This sequence comes from Nicotiana glauca, assembly GCA_026770625.1. Lineage (NCBI taxonomy): Eukaryota > Viridiplantae > Streptophyta > Magnoliopsida > Solanales > Solanaceae > Nicotiana > Nicotiana glauca. The sequence goes on from MDKF010145099.1 coordinate 2,976, forward strand.
TTTCCTTTTCCAAGTTGCATGACATGAAAAGAAGCTTGTCCAAGACATTGATTCAATTAATGCTGGACTTAAAATATGTATTGTGTTGACATGTGATTTTTTACCCTCCCCGAAATTTTGCCCATTTTAATATGTAAATATTTAGTTTAGGTCTAATATCGTCATTCGAACTAGTTTTTACTATTTTTACTTTATTTTATTATAAGAAAACGAAAAATTATAAAAAAAATAGGTTTATTAATATTTTGTAGTCATTTTTAATCTTAAAAAAAACAAAAATAGTAACCTATCTTTATTTTTATAATCTTGAAAACACAAAAAAAAATAGTTTTATGTTTTATAGTTTAGTTCAATTAATTAGAATTATTTTTATATTTTTATATTATAATTGTACATAATTTTAGAAGAAGGAATTAGTTTTAGGTTGGTTTATCCCGTTTTTATAAATCTTATAGTCCATTTTTTTAGTCTTTGGCCCAAAATTCCTAGCCCATAATTTCTAGGCACATACCCCTAACCTAATCCCTACCCTATATAATACACCTAATACACACAAAGTAAAAAAAAAGGGGGCAACAACAATTTTGATAATAGAGGATACGACAACCTAATCTCACCCCCATCCCTTGGATATCATCTCCTCCTCCAACTTTCGGAAAAAGGAGAGCTGCTTCTTCTTCTTAAAGGAAACGACAGACTTTGAGAAATAAGCTGAAACACACAAAAATAATAATGCCTAAAGCTAGAGTAGCTGAAGAATACCGGAAAACACACATCCATCCACGATTCGATTTCTTCTTCAACCAAACCGAACGACCTTCACTCTATCTCCCTCACCTCACTGTGTCATCCCTCTCGTCGCCACTCCCTTTTCTTCCATGGAATCGACGGGGTTCGATTAAGTTCGTTCCGATGCCGATTCGAATTTCTATCTGAGGTTCGTGGTTTGGGTCGTGGTTCTGCTCGATTGCATTGTTTTCCGTTGAAATTTGGGAGCAAATATTGTATACGCTCATTCCTCTACTGTTACTAAAAAAAATTTCAGTCCAGGTTCATTGTTGATTCTCTATTATTCTATTTTTGATATGATTTTAGCATGAAAATGATATGTGAAAACCTTAAACACGATGATTTGTTGCTCGTCTTTATTCAAGTTGGAATGCGAAATCAATGCACACTTCATTACTATGTGTATTAATCTGCATTAGTTAGCCTTTGTTGATTTGAATATGACGATGCGGATTTCTATGATTGAAGTGAATTGAATTTTTAATAAGTTTTGGTTCCTACCTCTCATACATTTGCTTGATTGAAATTCGTTTGAATTATTGAAATTTGCAATCTGTTTTAGGTATTTTATTTTTGATTTATTTCTTTTAAGTGATGGAGTAGAAAAGAACAAAGCGAGTTTACGTGCATTTGCTTGAGATTATTTGCGTATTTGTTTGGATGGTATTTGTATTATGTTCAAGGACTAAGAAATTTTATGGTTGTTGAAGCATTAATCTATTACCAAATTTAATTAGGATAAAGAAGAAACAGTGATGCAAGGATTTTGGATTTAATGGGTATAGGATAACTCTTTCTAGTTTTAATCTACATTAGTCATTCATAAACAATTGGCTTCTCTGTTCTCATATATAGTTATTTGTTTTAGATAATTGTAGTTTTAATCTACGTTAGTCATATATAGTTATTTTGCTGTTTTGAATGTGGGTTGGACGTTGGAATAAATTGAGGCGTACCATGTCAAATAAAATTTCAAAACTTATGGCTCTCACTTAATTAATTTAAAAATCCTTAGAATTCGAGGCGTGCCATTTAGCAAATTTTCATGGCCCTCGCAAAGTTAACAACGCGTAGTTGCTTTAGACGCGTTATTTTAATAATATTACCTTCCTAAACTCTGGTGTGCATTTCATGTGACCCAAATCCTAATTTTAATAACGCTGAATAAAATATGTTTCGGATTGCGGGTGTATTTCATGTGACGCGGTCCAAAGACATGTTTTAGACGACGTTAAATCTTCTTTAAAAATGAATAAAATCGGTTATAAAGTTAAAATTGTACCATAGGTGTCACGACCCAATTCCCAACTCGGTCGTAATGGCGCCTCTAGTGAAGACAAGGCCAACCAACTAACCTAATTAACCTCTTTCAAAATAATTAAACATAATGAATAGCAAAATACGCCTAAATGGCATTTGTTAACAATATTTACAACCCAACACCGCCCGACCTGGGTGTCACAAATCACGAGCATCTAGAGAAGTCTAAATACCACTATAGGGCCAACAATATACAGAATGAAGTTTAGAACCAAAAGAAGTAACATAGTACCGCGAACGCTGGCGGTCACTCTGCTCAGCTACAATAACAAATACCTTCAACCCGCTACCGGGTGAATAATACCTGCATCTGCACGCGAGGTGCAGGGAGTAAAGTGAGTACTCCAACTCAGTAAGCAATAAAAGTAAATAATAACTGAGCAGCAAGAAATCACGTAAAGCAACCAACAGGCTATAAAGAAGCTGGGTACAATTTCCGAGAAAATAGTGAAATAAGAGAACTCTTTAAAAATGTTTCGGCTCAGTTCAATCTTTTTTGAAAATGGTCTTTTCAAAAATTACGAAAACTGTTTCAAAATAGTTAGTGCTGATTAGCACAGAAAATTCGCCCCTCGGGCACAAATATCACCGTATAGCAGGTAAAAATGCAAATAAAAATGCAAGATGAGCACATAAAAGTTCGCCCCTCAGGCACAAACTCAAATAAGTACCAGCCCCTCGGCTCAATATCAAATGCTCAGAATAGTATCAGCCCCTCGGGTACAGTATCACATCACTCAGATCAGTATCAGGCCCTCGGGCTCAGTATCAGTCACACAGTACAACATCAGCCCCTCGGGCTCACTCTCAAATCACATGGGTACCCGCACTCACAATGGGTGTGCAGACTCCGGAGGGGCTCCTACAGCCCATGCGCTATATCATCATAAGGCCTGCAAGCCTATACATATCAACATGAGGCCTAAAAGCCTCCTCACAATGCACTTGAGGCCTGAAAGCCTCCTCATAACACACTCGAGGCCAGAAAGCCTCCTCACAATACACTCGAGGCATGAAGGCCTCCACACATCACTCAACACATCCTCACACATGGCCCTCGGCCTCAATTAGTCCAAAAATAATCATAAGCCCCTCGGGCATCAGTAAAATAAAAAATGCTCAGCTCAAACAGTAGTTCAAATACCAGTTAAAACACAAGGTTGAGTAAAAATATAGCTGAGTTCATGAAACAGTGTAATTAAAATGGACTGAGTTCAAATAATATTTCAAATAGTGAGGAAAACAGTGATGATAGCTCACAAGGAGTTCAAACAGTCGGCAATAAGCCCCAAATACGGCAATAAGCCCAATTCATAGTGAAAAACAACAAGTCATAATGAAATACGTGGTAAAATCAACAATCGGGATGGACCAAGTCACAATCCCCAACGGTGCTCTACCCCACGTTCTCTATCCGGCATGCAAGTCACCTCAATATAGCACTTATGGGTGCAAATCCGGGGTTTCAAACCCTCGGGATATCATTTACAATCATTACTCACCTCGAACCGGTGAAATCTCAAGCTCGCAACGTCTTTGACCCTCAAACCGGCCTCCATGCACGTCGAATCTAACCAAAATCAGAGCGAATAAATCACAATATGCTAAGGGAACAATACCCAATCGAAAACAATAGAGAAATAGCAAAAATCTCAAAACTAGCAAAACCCGAGCCCCGGGCCCGCTTCCCGAAAAATTACAAAATTTACGTCACCGGATTCCTCGTCTCGCCACGAGTCCATACATATCAAGTTTATCAAAATCGGAGTTCAAATGGCCCCTCAAATCTCAATTTTTTTCATTTCAAAAACCAAGTCGTAGTTCTTCCAATATTTCACCCTATTTTCCAAGAATTAAACGTGGATTCTTTAATAAAATAGCGTTTCTAGGTCAGAGACTTACCTCCAATCGATTCCCGTCACAACCCTCTTTAATTTCTACCAAAAAGCTCTTGAGGTGGTTCAAAAATGCAGGAAAAAATAAATGGGTCGCGGATGAAATATCATAAATAAACCCTTCTGTCGCCCAGCTTTAACCTTACGCGAACGCGGTCAAGCCCCCCGCGTTCGCGAAGAAAAACTTTGTTGACCACCATTTTACCTTACACGAACGTGTAACACAGAACACGAACGCGATGCTTTGAGTCCTCCTACTACATGAACGTGATCTCCTCTACGTGAACGCGATGCACAGGGATATCATCCTACGCGAACGCGACTCCTTCATCGCGAACGCGATGAACAAATTAGGCAGGGCCCCCAGGCCCTTCTACGCGAATGCGAGGCCACTCACATGAATGCGATGGCCCAGAAAACACAACTACGTGAACGCGAAGAACCTCTACGCGAACGCGAAGGCCAAAACTGGCCTGCAACAGCTGTGCACTTTTCTGCGATGTTCTAAGTCCAAAATCCTCCGTTTAGCCATCCAAAATCACCCTGAGGCCCCCGGGACCTCAACCAAAAACACCAACATAACACAAAATATCATACGAACTTGTTCCAATCATCAACGCACATCAAACAACACTAAAATCATCAATTCACATCGGATTCAAGCCTAAGTTTTCTTCAAAACTTCCGAAACGCACATTCGATCAAAAACCCGACCAAAACACCTCCAAATGACCTGAAATTTTACCCGCACATACAAAATCACCTAACGGAGCTACTGTAACTCTCAGAATTCCATTCCGACCTCGGATCAAAATCTCACCTATCAACCGGAACTCGCCAAAATACTAACTTCGCCAATTGAAGCCTAATTCTACACCAGACCTCCAAAATCAATTCCCATCACACTCCTAAGTCATAAATTACTTCCCGAAGCTAACCAAATCATAGGAAATCCCATTCGATCCCTCCAACTCATAAGTTAATGTCCGGTTGACTTTTCCAACTTAAGCCTTCCTTAAAGAGACTAAGTGTCTCATTTCTTATCAAAACCAATCCGAATCAACTCTAACACACCACATACCGATAACGAAATATGAAGAAGCATAAAATGGGGGAAACAGAGTAGCAACACATGAGACGACGGGTTAGGTCGTCACATCCTCCCCAACTTAAACAAACGCTCGTCCTCGAGCGTACCCGGAGTTGTCCTAGAAGCCAACCAATAGCTAAATGACCTTAAAAAGAATATACATGGGATGATCCCACGTGAATATACATGGGATGATCCCACGTCACCCTATCTCTTATAGGTCCGACAACACGACATAGCTGAAATTACCAATCCAGTCTAGAGAGCCCATAATTCACAGAACTACCTTTTCACTTCTGAAACCATCAATACGATCAAAACCTCACACCTATACTTTTAATAGTCCTGAACCAGCTGTAATAACCCATACTTGCAACCTCAGTGAAATCATACGATATACCACATAATCCAAGCACTCGAAACGATAATTTCTATTCACAATGGTTACCCACAACAACCAAATACCAATAGAAAACCTCTTATTAGCTAAAGTTTCACTCCAACACTTTCGTATCCTACCAAATGATGATGAAACAAGCAGTGAACCATAACCATTTCTCAGACCAATCATTCATGAAGGCATTTCTTCCCTTTTGACTAATACCACAGTAGATTCCGAGCTGGCCCTCGATATTAACCTTCCAACAAGCTGAAACCAAATCCGTTCGTATTCATTAATGACCCCCAATGATCACTTCGGGTCCAACACACCACTCTGGTGATATGACACCTCAACGCCGGCCTAAGCCACAACTTGCATAATACACGCACCAATAAGAGACGGTCTGAACATACTCAAATCATGAAAATGACTCAAACGAAAGAGCTGTAACTCAAACGAATCAGTACCATCACAACACAAGGCTGGGACCCCGTCCCACATCATAGAAATAGAATACCTGAATCTACCCCGAAGGGTCATAACTCCACGTAGCCTCGCTACAATGCACGATCCTATCCAAACACTGCTCTGCATGAGACACCTCAAGTCACTATACTCAAAATTGACAACCACGCACGATTGATATCTGGAACCCAAACAATCATCATACCCATGGTGAAGCAAGTAATATACACCATTCAATCTTGAAAGGACACAACCGGTGCATCATTCGCCGAGCAACACCCAATACGGACTTTCCTTAGAAACAAAGAAGCAAGGCATACAAAGTAACATATGGAAAACTATTCTCAACATCACACTGTTGCGGTGTGCAACCCGATCCAGATAACATACCTGTGGTGGCGTGCCACCCGATCCACACAAATATCTCACATAGGGAGATGCACATCGAGCCAAATTTGCTCATTATAACAAAATACCGAGTATCGATCGTAAGCATACTGAGTGCATAATGATATCTACATATAGCATTGTAAGCTACAAAACTCAAACACAATGAATCTCGACAGTACCACACTATACGTGCCCACAGTCCGAAAATCATAACGCCTCACAGCACAGAAAAACAACTCATAGATCTCTCCAGATCACTAGCAGTTTCAATAACGATAGAATCAACCTATCCTCCATCAATACAATTCGGGACTAACCAAGCTCACTCAAGCTATATACGTAGCCACATCGGCCTGCCAACAAACTCAATATCAAGAAGCCTGAAGCTGCTCATTCCACTACTATAACTCCTGCCGGAGCCAAACGATACAGTGATCGGCGCCAAATCGATGCCGAAATCCATAATCTCTCCCGGCGACATGCTCGGCCACAAGGAACGCATCCGAAAAAGTCTCTCAATATCGGAACTAAATCAATGGTAGAAACCTTTGCACTGACATCCGCCACGAAGGCCCAATTAAGAAAATCAATCCTTTCCAGCCGTCCGCTGGTCTTCAGAATACAAACCACTCTGCTAGAACATAATTTGATGCACCTCGCCACTCAACCCGTGGCATTTTTCGACATAGCCCATAGCACAATAGTCTAGAATAACCTAACATTGAGACAACCAGTCTACATCTCAACGTCATATCCAAAATCTAACATACCAAATAAAGAAAGATCCTCTCGGGCCTCCAAATCCCATTAGCCGCTAACGTTACCAACACACACGATCCACAACCACTACATAGTCTATACCCGAGAACTCCCAGTCTCCAACTCCATATAGCACATAAATCACTGTACCAAATCCCCAAATTCCACAGCATGAATACATATTACACCTCAAGTACCCAGTCATTCCACGAAAGATATTCTAAAACTCCCCTATACCATCAAACACACTCAAATATCAGCAGTCGATCTAGCCAAAAAACACCGCAATACTATCGGAGTATCATCAGTCTAATCACATTACCCTTTTTCTGAGACACATACCCTCGTCAAATCACTTTCAATTAGCATTACCATTTCCTTGATTACCTGAGGCTACCCATTGCCCGAGAATTTTATGAACTTCTTTTCAGAGCTGAACTGTAACTCACCTAGCCAAAAACCTCCACTGATCCCATTATAAAGAAGAATCATTACACATCCCATGACTCGCATACCCATAGAGAATATATTCATTCCAAACCACGGTAAACCCGACAAGAACATCTCTGCCAATCCATTCGCACAAGCTAAACTGCCAGGATTGAATCATTCTAACTAAGGCTCACTACACGGGATCCAAGCACAAGACCACACTGTGTAAGACACATAAGCCATTGAATACTCTCTCAAATATTCCCAGAAATACCACATTCCAATATACTTTACTTTGAAGAACTTCCTGCGAATCTTTGCCCCGACTGGAGTGGAGAGGGACCCCAGTACATGCCACCCGCAGTGTTATTTCATATGTGAAGGCTCAACGTATGGTCGAGAAGGGGTGTCTACCTTATCTAGCGTATGTTCGCGATTCCAGCACAGAGGTTCCTTCTATTGACTCGGTTCCTATTGTTCGGGAGTTCCTCGAGGTTTTTCCTTCAGACCTGCCGGGTATGCCGCCCGACAGGGATATTGATTTTTGTATTGATCTGTCCCCAAGCACGCAAGCCATTTCTATTTCCTCGTATCGCATGGCCCCACCAGAGTTGAAGGAGTTAAAGGACCAGTTGGAAGATTTGCTAGAGAAGGGTTTTATGAGGCCTAGTGTTTCTCCTTGGGGTGCGCCAGTGTTATTTGTGAAGAAAAAGGATGGATCGATGAGGATGTGCATTGATTATCGGCAATTGAACAAGGTGCCGATTAAGAACAAGTATCTACTGCCAATGATTGATGATTTGTTTGACCAGCTTCAGGGTGCGAAGGTGTTTTCAAAGATAGATTTGAGATCTGGCTACCATCAGCTGAGGATTAGGGCATCTGATGTCCCTAAGATAGCATTTCGCACTCGGTATGGTCATTAAGAGTTTCTGGTCATGTCATTTGGGCTGACCAATGCCCCAGCAGTATTTATGGAGTTGATGAACCTAGTGTTCAGACCTTACTTGGACCTGTTCGTGATAGTGTTTATTGATGATATTCTGGTGTACTCCCGCAACCAGGAGGAGCACGAGCAGCACCTCAGAGTGGTTCTTCAGACTCTGAAGGATAGTCAGTTATATGCTAAGTTCTCGAAGTGCGAGTTCTGGTTGAGTTCGGTTGCATTTCTGGGTCATGTCGTATCAGTAGAGGGTATTCAGGTGGACCCGAAGAAGATTGAGGCAGTCAAGAACTGGCCTCGACCAACATCAGCTACTGAGATTCGGAGTTTCTTGGGGTTAGCAGGTTATTACCGGCGGTTCGTCGAGGGATTTTCATCCATAGCAGCCCCGATGACCAGATTGACCCAGAAGGGTGCCCAGTTCAGATGGTCAGACGAGTGTGAGGAGAGCTTTCAGAAGCTCAAGATAACTCTGACTACAACACCGATATTGGTTTTGCCCACAGGCTCAGGGCCCTATACAGTTTATTGTGATGCTTCCCGTATTGGGCTTGGTGCGGTATTGATGTAGGATGGCTGAGTCATTGCTTATGCTTCGAGGCAATTGAATATCCACAAGAAGAATTATCTGGTTCATGATCTAGAGTTGGCAGCCATTGTTCATGCTTTGAATATTTGGAGGCATTATTTATATGGTGTGATGTGTGAAGTGCACACTGATCACAAGAGTCTGCAACTTGTTCAAGCAGAAGGATATTCAGGCCTTGGCCAATCAGTTTGTGAGGTTGGACATTTTTGAGCCTAGCAGAGTGTTAGCTTGCACGGTCGCTCGTTCTTCATTATTGGAGCGTATTCGTGATCGGTAGTTTAATGATCCCCATTTATGTGTCCTGAGAGACACGGTGCAACGTGGAGGTGCCACGAAGGTGACCTTAGATGATGATGGTGTTTTGAGGTTGTAGGGGCGAGTTTGTGTGCTCAATGTCGATGGGATTCGAGAGTTGATCTCAGCGGAGGCCCATAGTTCTCGGTATTCTATTCACCCGGGCACCGCGAAGATGTACCAGGACTTGTGGCAGCATTATTGGTGGTGTAGGATGAAGAAAGATATTGTTGCATATGTAGCTCGGTGTTTGAACTGTGAGCAGGTCAAGTATGAGCATCAGAGGCCTGGTAGTTTGTTTTAGAGGATTGAGCTTCCTGAGTGGAAGTGGGAGAGGATTACCATGGATTTCGTTACTGGACTTCCGATGACTCGGAAGAAGTTTGATGCTATTTGGGTAATTGTTGATAGGCTGACCAAGTCAGCATATTTCATTCCGGTTGCAGCCACTTATTCATCGGAGAGGTTAGCTGAGATCTACATCTGAGAGATTGTTCGCCTTCATGGGGTGCTGGAATCTATCATTTCGGACGGGGGTGCGCAGTTTACCTCGCGCTTCTGGAGAGCAGTTCAGCCAGAGTTAGGCACCCAAGTTTAGTTGAGCACAGCGTTCCACCCTCAGACGGACGGCCAGTCCGAGAGGACTATTCAGATATTGGAGGATATGCTCCGAGCCTGTGTCATCAATTTTGGAGGCTTGTGGGACCATTTTGTGCCTTTAGCAGAGTTCGCCTACAACAACAGCTACCAGTCCAGCATTCAGATGGCTCCATATGAGGCGTTGTATGGTACGCGATGTCGGTCTCCAGTCGGATGGTTTGAGCTGGGAGAGGCTCGATTATTGGGTACAAATTTAGTTCAGGAGGCCTTGGATAAGGTCAAGATCATTCAGGACAGGTTTCGTTCGGCTCAGTCGCGGTGAAAGAGTTATGCGGATCGCAAGCTTTGAGATGTAGCTTTCATGGTTGGTGAGCGAGTATTGCTCCGTGTATCGCCTATGAAGGGCGTGATGAGATTTGTGATTAGGGCAAGCTTAGCCCTAGGTTTATCGGTCCATTTGAGATTCTTGATCGTGTGGGAGAGGTGCCTTATAGACTTACCTTGCCACCTAGCATGTCAGTCGTGCATCCAGTGTTTCATGTGTCCATGCTTCGGAGGTATCACGGTAATCCAGCCCACGTGTTAGATTTCAGCACTGTCCAGTTGGACAAGGATCTGTCTTACGAGGAGGAGCTGGTAGCTATTCTAGACCGGCAGGTTCGACAGTTGAGGTCAAAGAGTTTTCCTTCAGTGCGTGTCCAGTGGAGAGGTCAGCCTCCTGAGGCATCGACCTGAGAGTCCGAGTCTGATATGCGGAGCCGTTATCCTCATCTATCTCCCGGCTCAGGTACTTCTTTCTTTTGTCCGTTCAAGGACGAACGGTTGTTTTAGAGGTGGAGAATGTGATGACCCAAAGGGTCATTACCGGATTTCTCTCTTTTTCTGCACTTCCGAGGCCTTGAAAACCTCACTTTTAGTTGTCTCGATTTACGTGCGCAGTCCGGGCGCGTAGCCGAAAAGATTATATGTTAAATTGTGTGAAAAAATTCAAAATGTGGCTTTAAAATGATTAAAGTTGACTTCGCTCAAAATTTTTGGTAAACGAGCTAGGACCCATGATTTGACGGTCCCGGAGGGTCCGTAGAAAAATATGGGACTCGGGCATGTGCCAGGAGTCGAAATCTGAGGTCTAGAACCTGAGGAAAAGAATTTTTCTGTGAAATTGTTTTTCTGGAATTATTAAGGAAAATGAAAATGAAAATTGATTAAAATACTACGGTATCGGGCTCGTATTTTTGTTCCGATTCCCGGTACAAGTCTTAAATATGTGTTAAGCGCTTTCTATAAAGTTTGGTCGAAATCGGACGTCATTTGACGTGTTTCGGACCTAAATATCTAAAGTTTGAAGTTTATGAAGTTAGAATGAAAAATGATGATTTTGGGGTTTGATTCAATGATTTTGATGTTATTTTGGCGGTTTGATCGCTCGAGTAAGTTAGTAGGATGTTGTTGAGTTAGTGTGTGTGATTGGTTAGGAGCCCCGAGGGCTCGGGAGTATTTTCGGAGGTGTTCAGGGTGGTTTTGGACTTAGGATGATATCAGATATTCTGCAATTTTTACACAGGGATTTTCTTCATCACGTTCGCATTGGTACCCTCGCGTTCGCGTAGCTCTGTGTCTTCCCCCTTCGCGTTTGCGTCTTGAACCTCGCGAACGCGTAAGCCAAATTCAGGGCCCTAGTATTTTCCTTCTTCGCGTTCGCGGACTGATTCCCGCGTTCGCGTAGTTTTAGTTCCTCCCTCACCGCATTCGTGAGACACTCCACGCGTTCGCGTATAGCATTTCCCTGGACCCCCCAGTCTTTCTCTTCGCATTCTCAGCCTCCTCATCGCGAACACGATGGTCTGTTGAATTAACCCTTTGCGAACGCGAAGGGCATTTTTTGCCCAGTGATTTTTAAAGTCTAAAAACATAATAGTTACGGGACTCACTTCATTTTTCCGCACGAACCCTTCTTCCTCACACCCCATAGACGAATTTTGAAGAGCTTTTCCTCCATAACTTCATAGGTAAGTGTTGCTAACGTCGTCTTCTCTTAATTTCTTCAACTAATCACCAATTTCTAAGCCTAAAAACATGAAATCAAAGTAGAAATTAGGG
>MU745716.1:672-50061 GCA_026770625.1 Nicotiana glauca
TATATATATATATATATATATATATATATATATATATATATATATATATATATATATATATATATGGTATTTTGAATGAAATTTTTTTTTGAGAAAGAGAAAATGAGAACAATTGAATCACTATATTAAGTACCTTCTCCAATAATGTATGGTGACAAAACATACTACCTTGATAGAGTCGCAAAAACTCAAATGGTTTCTGCTAAGATTATGTATTAGGAGGAATTGATTACTTATTTAAAAAGAATAAATGTTATAAAAAGCATTTAACTTGGGAAGTTTAGCACATATTGTTAATATAGCATATTGCTTTAATATTCCAAATACCTATTGTTATCCTAAAGATTTTAAAAGAAAAAAAAAACTATCAGCAGTATGAATTTTCAGCCAAGAAAATCAGAACAATTCTTTTTCAGAAAGAAAAAAAAAATAGTTTGAAAAATATGATTTTATATAATTATTAATATTACTACTTTCGAATATGCTTTAAATTTTATACATAATTAGCAAAAAAAAAAAAATTACACATATAATATGAGAAAGTTTATGAGAATTTCTTAATTGTAAAGATAGAAATTAGTTTCTCACAAGAAAAGAAGGTTATCTTTTTACCATTTTAAGAATTAAGCGTACGAGAATTTTTACTCTTTATATGATATTAGGAAAATTATAAGTTGAAAAAATATGTGTATTTCTACATAGATATTTTAATAAAAATAATAGTGTATGTATTTATTTTATGTGGTACCATATGACCATAATGGTATGATGCATAAAGTGTATTAAAACTAAGTAGAATTTTAAGTAATTTGAGATAATTTTTAATTATGTGGATTATTGGTTAATGGGAGAATTAATGAAACATAGGGGTAATTAATTAACCATCTTGGATAAGACCAAGAGGCAAAAACGTGACAGCCCCTCCCTTAACACATTGATGACTCTTAAAGTCATATGAAATGTGGCAAAGTATTAGTTGTGGAAGTACCCTAGTCTCTAGCATTATCAAGTAATCAAGTTCTGACTTTTAGCATTAGCGTCTAACTCAAAGTAAAAGTCATCGGTTGAAATGGATTTTGTTCAATAGTGAGGTTTCTCATTCAAAAAAAAAAAATGAAAATTGTTCTTTGTTATAGCACTATTTTGCTTTGTTTCGCTAGTGAAGTTATGGATCTTATGTAGCCAGAGTGTCATGACTTGCCACATCATCATGTTACTTAGGTGTTATTTGGCATATATTTTTATCATATGGAATGGTTACTTAAGTTTGGGAGTAGATTTTGATGGAATATTCTAGAACTATGGAGAATTTCCTTGGAAATATTCTAGATATTTATGCACTTGTAGGAAGGTTCTAGAGAAATATGGAGATTTCTCATGGAAGACCTTAGAATCCTATGGATTTTCTAGCAAAGTCATTAAAATCTTCTAGGATTGTAGAGTATTCTAGAGAATGAACTTATTTGTAAATATGAAAGGACTTGTAGACAATTATTATTTACATACTAGCCCCTAGGTGATTAGTATAAATATGGGGCATTCATTTGTAATTCATGAACCAAGCAAACAATTCAAGTTCTCTCTAATGCAAAACTTCCTTTAACAATTCTACTATGTTCTTGCTTCCATTCTCTTAGTGATCTTGAGTGTAGTAAGGCTGACTTGGCACAGCAAGAACATGGCAAGTTGTGCAAGATCGTGAGCGAGTTGCCAAGTACCGCACGTGTACTTAGTTAATAACTAAGGACGTGATAATGTGATATCAGAGCCAAGGTTGAAACTAAGGGAATGGCGAACATCGGAGAAGTTAGCGCTGCTAACACACAAGCCAACGTCATCCAGGATGATGCTGGCAAGAGCGGCCGTAACAAAAAGAAGAATACAACCAACAAGAGCCAGGAGGTGCCACCCAAGATTGTGACAAACGAGAGGCTTACATCCCAAGAACCATCTGCTGCTGAGGCGAGCGAGGATGAAGTGGAGGTCCTGCCGGAGGACGTCTCGCTCGGTAAAGAATGGGTGATAAAGGTGAATGTGAGGATGGACGTCGTCGAGATCTTTGGCCAACGCTTAGGGAAGGTGTAAGGCACCCTTAGAGTTCTTGAGGGACACACTCTTGAAGAAATTGAGAGCATCCGAAATGACTTGCAGGGGCGTATGCAGGTCGAGATGGAGCTAAGGAAAACCATCACTACCTTGGAGTGCAGACTTGTGGAGCCATTGAGCAGTATCGATTCCATGAAGGAAAATATAGAGTCGCTCGAGGAGCATGCTGACGCTAGCATGACCGAGGCAGCCAGCAATGTTGTGGTGACGAGGGAGGCCAAGATCAAGGCTCCCAAACCCCCGGTGTTCAAAGGTGTTCGTGATGCACAAGAAGTGGAAAACTTCCTTTGGCACTTGGAGACTTACTTCAGGCACGGCAAAGTGAGGGACGACGAGGCCAAGATCAACACTGCTGCGTTGTACCTCTCAGAGATTGTTGCGCTGTGGTAGCGTTGAAAGTGTTCTGACATGGAAAAGGGGTTATGCAACATTGAGACGTGGGAGCACTTTAAGAAGGAGTTGAAGAAGCAATTCTACCCGGTGAATGTGGTGTATGAAGCTAGGCGGAAGCTAAGGGAGCTCCGACAGACAACCACAATTTGGGAGTATGTGCACGAGTTCACTACCTTAATGCTGCAAATCCCATCATTATCTGAGGAAGATTCACTCTTTCACTTCATGGATTGGTTGCAAAATTGGGCAAAGAAGGAGTTAAGAAGACATCAAGTAGCCAATGTGGACGAGGCCATAGCGGTAGACGAGTCACTTGTTGACTTCAAGATGGAGTCTGCTAAGTCCAAAGAAGGCAACGTCGAGAGGGGTGATGGAGATCATGACGAGGACAATGGAAAAGGCATAGCCGATGTATAACAAGGGTAATGGCAAGGGGCTATCATATAATGGACAGGGGTCCAATAGAAACGGCAAGGGGCCGGAAAACAATAGCGAGTACATGCCTAAGGGAGGGTGCTACTTTTGTAAAGGATCACATCGGCTAGGTGAATATCCAAAGTTGGGTAAGCTTGGAACAATGATCGGGAATTTTGCTCAGGGACACAAGGGTGACACATGAGAGACCGCCTGCATTGGAGGGATGCGCTTGAAATCTAAGCCAAAAGTAGGGGATTCCGAAGCCTATCTTGGTTCCATGCAAATAGAACATGGTGGCAGCAAGAAAAGTTGGGCGGACATAGTTGAAGAGGATGGTAAGTTACAAAACGATGGCACATTATCAGACTTAGATGATGCACCAAGCAAATGGGTCAAGTTTGCTAGCAAGGATGGGACCCTGGAGGGCATCCAAATAGGGAGTGAAATCATAGACCCGATGTCTAAGAAGCTTCTGGACTTGGCTGAGTCATGGGGAGATTCAGTCCAAGACAAAGGGGAGGTATTAGATGAGCGGAGGATCGGGGATATTATTGCTAGCCGTTCAATGTACAAACGAAATAAGAAGAGAGGTGAGCAGTACCTTGTGAAATGGGAAGGCAAACCGCTTCATAGAGCATCATATATAATGGACAAATATCTCCGACAACGCCAAGGCGAGGTGCGTGCATATGTGTCTATGCTTTGTGTCGAGGGCGGCAAAAAATTGAGTGGGGAAGAGTGTCATGACCCGCCACATCATCAATGCCACGTAGGTGCCATTTAGCATATATTTTTGCCATATGAAATGGTTACTTAAGTCTGGGATTAGATTTTGATGGAATATTCTAGAACTATGGAGAATTTCCTTGAAAATATTCTAGATATTTATGCACTTGTAGGAAGGTTCTAGAAAAATTGTGACGACCCAAAGGGTCATCACCTATTTTAATTGAATTTTGCGTCTCCGAGGCCTTGAAAACCTATTTTAGATTCACCTCGATCTGTGTACGCAGTTCGGGCGCGTAGCCGGAAAGCTTAAATGTGAAATTTTGTGAAAATTGTTAAGCTTTGACTTTAGAATGATCGAATTTGACTTCGGTCAATATTTTAGGTAAACGGACCCGGACCCATGATTTAACGGTCCCGGAGGGTCCGTAGGATAATATGGGACTTGGGCGTATGCCCAGAATCGAACTCCAAGGTCCCAAGCCCGAGATATGAATCTTAAGTGAAATTGTTTTCTGAAAAATGTTTAAAGGAAATTGAAATTAAATTTGATTAGAAAGTGATGGTATCGGGCCCGTATTTTGGTTCCAGTGCCCGGTACAGGTCTTATATAAGGTTTAAGCACTTTTTGTAAAGTTTGGTTGAAACGGACGTCGTTTGACGTGTTTCGGCCTCAAAATGAAAAATTTGATGTTTTATAAAATTTGGAAGAAATCATGGATTTTGAGGCTTAATTTGATATATATGATGTTATTTTGATGATTTGATCGTACAGATAAGTCTATATGGTATTTTTGAGTTAGTATGCATGTTTGGTTTGGAGCCCCGAGGGCTCAGGTGAGTTTCGAGTAGGTTTCGGGATGCCTTAGACTTAAAAAGATCAGATGTTGCAGGTTCAGGAAATATTGCATGTCTCTGAACCCTCTTTCGCGGTCGGCGAGAAATCGCGCGCGGCCGCGGTTGCCTTTGAGAGGTCCGCGGTGGGTGTTGTGCGGTCCGCACGGGGCAATGATCCGCAGGTCTCCAGGAAGCCTGTGCAGCCGCGGTCCGCACAGGGAGCGTCAGAAGGGCATAAATACACGTGAATTTCAGTTATTTTACACTTTTCAAAACCCCAAAAAACATAAGAGGCGATTTTCCAAACAACTTTTCTTCTCCAAAACAAATTGTAAGTGATTTCTAACTCATTTTCTTCACTTCTTAACATCTTTTAACATAATTTCAACTTCAAATCAAAGATTTTCATAGGGAAATTGGGTGAGTTGGGTAGAACCTAGGTTTTCTAGAAATTTGGGAGTTGGACCTCAAATTGAGGTCCGATTTCAAGACAAATCATAAATTTGGATTCATGGGGGAATGTGTAACCGGGTTTTGGTCAGAACCTCGAGTTTCGACCACGTGAGCCCGGGGGATTTTTGACCTTTTTGGGTAAAACCTTGTAAAACTTATTTTCATGCATTGGGGTTTATTCATTTAGCATTTATTAATATGAGTAAGTAACTTGTAAATAGATTCGAGCAGTTTGGTGGTGAAATCAAGAGGTAAAGCTATACTTGAGACTTGAGTGGTGTCAAGGCATCGGGGTAAGTGTTTGTTCTAACCCTAGCTTAAGGGAATAGGAGTTGAGTCTTATTTGCTACTTGCTATCTGTCGAGTACGACGTATAGACATGGTGACGAATATCTATACGTTGGTGTCTAGCACGACCGTGAGGCTTTATATTGTGAATATTCTGAATTTGTAGTATCCTCCCTGCTTAAATGATGATTTCTATATGTTGTAAAGAGCATGTGAAAGAAATTGTGATATTTTAAACTTCGAGGAGCATTGACTCAAGTTGTAATATGAATTTAGAAAGTATATGAGATAATTGAACCCTTTGGAGAAATGACTCAAGTGATGGGGTGAGTTATGAAATGAAAGTGAAAGAAAGAGAAAGAATTATTAAAATTCACCCTTGCCGGGTATTTGTCACTTTATTTATTATTTCCCTTAACAGAATGTTGAAATTATTGATGTTATTCCCTTGCAGGGATTTAATTGTTAAATTGTTGTCCCCTTGCCAGGATCTCTATTACTCCCTCCGTTTCAATGTATGTGAAAATATTTCCTTTTTAGTCCGTGCCACAAAGAATGACCTCTTTCCCTATTTGGAAATAATTTACCTTTATGCAATGATTTATAGCCACACAAAATATATATGCTTCATTTTACACCACAAGTTTAAAAGTCTTCTCTCTTTTCTTAAACTTCGTGCCCAGTCAAATGAGTTCACATAAATTGAAAAAAAGGGAGTTTTATTATTCTGTCACTTCCTTGCCCCTTATTTTTGATTGTTATTTGGTGAGGAAGAGTGATAAAGCACGAAGGGTGATGCCATGTTGTACGATGTGCCATTCCGTACCAATATCCTTTGATTATATTGTGATGAAAGAGAGTAAAAAGCACGAAGGGCGATGCCGTGCATATGATTATGATACGATTGATTTGGTAAGAACGAGAGTAAAAGGACGAAGGGTGATGTCGTGCACAGTTTTATTATAAATATTGCTTGGGTGAGGACGAGAGTAAAAGCATGAAGGGTGATGCCATGCAAACTGTTGGTTTTTAATACTTGTTGATGTTCTGGCTTTGCTATTTCTTTCTTTCATTGAGGATTTCTAATTGAAACTGCTACCTCCCCACAGCATGTTTCCCCTTCCCACGTTGATTGGTTGTTTCCTGTATTTCCTTTTGTTGTAAACATATATATTTGAATTTTACATGTTTATTTGGTTGTCTGGTCCTAGCCTCGTCACTACTTCGCCGGGGTTAGGCTAGGCACTTACCAACACATGGGGTCAGATGTGCTGATACTACACTCTATGCTCTTTTGCACAGATCCAGGTTTCGGACAACAGCAGTAGCGTGGGAGTTAGCATTCAGACCAGTGAAACACCGAGTTAGCCTTGCAGGTGTCCGCAACCCCGGCATCTCCTCTATCTTTTATTTCATCCTGTTATCTCATGTATTCGAGACAAATCGTTTATATTATCTTTCAAACGGTTGTATTTAGTACTCTTAGTAGTTCGTGAGTAATGTGACACTAGTTCTTGGGTAGAAGCTTACGTTGAATTTCTGTATTATTCTTCCTCTTGTTTGATTTATTCCGCTGTATTTATCCTATTACTCATAAATGTTAAAAGAAGTAATTTGTTAATGAAAAAGGTAGTTAAGGGTTGGCTTGCCTAGCTCTTATTAGTTGGTTCCATCACGACTCTCGAGAGTGGAAAATCCGGGTCGTGACAAGTTGGTATCAAAGCTCTAGGTTACATATGTCTCACAACTCACGGACAAGCTTAGTAGAGTCTGATGGATCGGTACGGAGACGTCAGTATTTATCCTCTAAAGGCTACAGAGTTAGGAAAATTTCACATCTGTTCTTTCTTGTCATGCGGTTCTGCTTCTCAACACTGATTGCCTTTCTACTCTGTTCTTTCGCAGATGGAGAGAACACGTGCTTTCTCATCTACCACTCAGCAGCCCGAGCCCCCATCAGTAGCTTCCACTAGGGGCAGAGGGCAAGGCCGAGGCAGGGGCAGAGCTCAACCCCGAGTAGCAGCACCAGTAATGGAGCCCAGGTTGACTTTGAGGAGGAGGTTCCAGCCCCAACAGTTCCAGTGGGCCCAGCTCAGGTCCCAGAGGGGTTCATTGCCACCCTAGTTCTTTAGGACGCTCTGGTATGATTGGTAGGCCTTATAGAGAGTATCACCTGAGCGGGTTTGCTTCTAGTAGCACCAGCCACTTCTCAGGCTAGAGGAGGGACTCAGACTCCTGCTATGCGCACTTCGGAGCCAGTAGCTCCCTAGGTTTAGGTTCTAGTGGTTCAGCCAGCTATGGTAGTTCAGCCGGGTGTAGCAGCTCAGCCCGGCGATGGAGTGGCTATGTCCGCCGATGCTTTATGGAGGCTGGATAGGTTCACCAAGCTCTTCACTTCTACATTCGGCGGTGCATCTACTGAGGATCCCCAAGATTATTTGGATAGTTGTCATGAGGTTCTTCGGAACATGGGGATCGTTGAGACTAGTGGAGTTGATTTTGCTACCTTTCGTCTGTCTGCATCTGCCAAGACTTGGTGGAGGATTATTGTGTAGCTAGACCAGCCAGTTCTCTATCCTTGACTTGGGAGCAGTTCATAGTGTTGTTTCTGGAGAAGTTTCTCCCCTTAACTCAGAGAGAGTCTTTTCGGAGGCAGTTTGAGCGCCTTCAGCAGGGATCCATGACGGTCACTCAGTATGAGACCAGGTTCATCGATCTAGCACGCCATGCTCTTGTCATACTTCCCACTGAGAGAGAGAGAGGGTGAGGAGGTTTATTGATGGCCTTATTCAGCCGATTCGTCTTCAGATGGCCAAGGAGGTCGGGAGCGAGATCACATTTCAAGAGGCGGCTAATGTGGCCCGCCGAGTTGAGATGGTTCTTTCACAAGGATGAGGTCATGGGTCAGATAAGAGGCCCCGTCATTCATGCAGATTCAGTGGTACCTCGTCTGGAGGTAGAGATTCATATGGTAGAGGCCATCCTCCTAGGCCCTTTCAGTCAGCTCTCTAGGTTTCCAATGGTATTTCGGGTGGTCGTGATTCTTAGATGCACTACTCTGATCAGTGGCCTTACAGTGCACCACCAGCTCTTATCAGTGCACCTCCGCTTCAGAGTTTCTAAGATGGTCATTCTGGCGACAAGGTCAGTATCAGTTTTCTCAGCAGCCGAGATCTTGTTACACTTGTGGTGATCCGGGTCATATTGCCAAATTTTGCCCTCGAGCACCGGGTAGTTCTCAGCATCAGGGTTTTGTGCCATGGTACCGGCACCAGGTGTTCCACAACCCACCCAGCTAGCTAGAGGTGGGGGTAGAGGTCCTAGAGGTGGAGCTCAGGCTACCAGAGGTGGAGGCCAGCCTGCAGCATGCCATCCTAGAGATATGGTCTAGGGTAATGGGGCCCAGCCCCGATGTTATGCTCTTCCAGCCAGGCCAGGGGATGAGTCTTCAAATGCAGTCATTATGGGTACTATTCTGGTTTGTGATAGAGAGGCTTCAGTACTATTTGATCCATGGTCTACGTATTCATATGTGTCATCTTATTTTGCACAGTACCTGGTTCTGCCTAGTAATCTATTAAGTATTCATATTTATGTGTCTACACCGATGGGTGATTTTATTATGGTCGATTAAGTTCATCATTCCTGTATTGTGGTGATTGGGGGTCTTGAGACCCGTGTTGATTTATTTCTTTTAGATATGGTCGACTTTGATGTCATATTGGGAATGGACTGGTTATCTCCGTATCATGCTATCTTGGAATGTAATGCCAAGATTGTGACCTTAGCTTTACCGAATTTGCCTTGTTTAGAGTGGACAGGGAATCCTGGTCATTCTACCCGCGGTGTTATATTGTATGTGAAGGCTCGGCGTATGGTCGAGAAGGGGTGTTTGGATTATTTGGCTTATGTTCGTGATTCTAGTGCTGAGGTTCCCTCTATTGATTCTGTGCCTGTGGTTCACGAGTTTCCTGAGGTTTTCCCTTCAGACCTGCTGGGTATGCTACCCGACAGGGATATTGATTTTTGCATTGATTTGGCTTCGGGCACACAACCCATTTCCATTCCGCCATATCGTATGGCCCCGCCAGAGTTGAAAGAGTTGAAGGAGCAGTTGCAAGACTTTCTTGAGAAAGGTTTCATTAGACCCAGTGTTTCGTCGTGGGGTGCGCCGGTGTTTTTTGTAAAGGAGAAGGATGGTTCGATGAGAATATGCATTGATTACCGGTAATTAAACAAGGTTACAATCAAGAATAAGTATCCACTACCGAGGATTGATGATTTATTTGATCAGCTTCAGGGTGCCAATGTATTTTCAAATAGACTTGAGATCTGGCTACTATCAGTTGAAGATTAGGGCATCCGATGTTCCTAAGACAACTTTCCGCACTCGGTACGGGCATTACGAGTTCTTGATCATGTCTTTTGGGTTGATAAATGCCCTAACAGCTTTTATGGATCTGATAAACCGAGTGTTCAGGCCTTATTTGGACTCGTTCGTAATAGTCTTCATTGATGATATATTGACATACTCCCACAGTCAAGAGGAGCATGAGCAACATCTCAGAGTGGTTCTTCAGGCTCTGAAGGATAGTCAGTTATATGCTAAGTTTTCGAAGTGTGAGTTCTGGTTGAGTTCAGTTGCATTTGTGGGTCATGTTGTAATGGCAGAGGGTATTCAAGTTGACCCGAAGAAGATTAAGACAGTCAAGAACTAGCAGCCCAGCATCACCTGTAGAGATTCGGATTTTCTTGGGATTGACAGGCTACTATCGTCGGTTCGTAGAGGGAATTCGCATCTATCGCAACCCCGATGACCAGATTTACCTAGAAGGGTGCCCATTTCAGGTTGTCGGACGAGCGTGAGGCGAGCTTTCAGAAGCTCAAGACAGCTCTGACTACGGTGCCGGTATTAGTTTTGTCCACAGGTTCAGGGCCCTATACAGTCTAATGTGATGCTTCCCGTATTGGGCTTGGTGCAGTGTTTATGCAGGATGGCAAGGTCATTGCCTATGCTTCAAGGCAATTGAAGATTCATGAGAAGAACTATCCAGTGCATGATCTGGAGTTGGCAACTATTGTTCACTTATTGAAGATTTAGAGGCACTGTTTGTATGGCGTGGCATGTGAGGTGTTCACTGATCACAAGAGTCTTCAGTACTTGTTTAGGCAAAAGGAGTTGAATTTGAGGCAGAGGAGGTGGTTGGAGTTGTTGAAGGATTATGATATCACTATCTTATATCACCCGGGAAGGCCAATATGGTGGTCGATGCCTTGAGTAGGAAGTCAGCCAGTATGGGTAGTCTTTCTTATATTCCGGTCAGTCAGAGGCTGCTTTCTTTGGACATTCAGGCTTTGGCCAATTTGTGAGGTTGGATATTTCGGAGCCTAGTCGAGTGTTGGCTTTCACGATCGCTCGTTCTTCATTATCGGAGCCTATTCGTGATCGGAGTACGATGATCCCCATTTGTGTGTCCTTAGAGACACGGTGCAGCGTGGTGGTGCCAAGCAGTTTACATTAGATGTTGATGGAGTTTTGAGATTACAGGGGCGAGTTTGTGTGCCTAATCTTGATGGGCTTTGAGAGTTGATTTTAGAGGAGGCCCATAGTTTTCGGTATTCTATTCATCCAGGCGCCGCGGAGATGTATCAAACTTTGCGGCAGCATTATTGATGGTGTAGAATGAAGAAGGATATTGTGGCATATGTAGCAATGTGTTTGAATTGTCAGCAGGTTAAGTATGAGCATCAGAGGCCTGCTGGTTTATTTCAGAGGATTGAGCTTCCCGAATGGAAGTGAGAGCGGATCACTATGGACTTCGTTACTGGACTTCCGTTGACTCAGAAGAAGTTTGATGCAGTTTGGGTCATTGTTGATAGGCTGACCAAGTCAGAGCATTTCATTCATGTGGCAGTCTCATATCCATCCGAGAGGTTAGCTGAGATTTATATCCGGGAGATTGTTCGCCTTCATGGGGTGCTGATATCTATCATTTCGGATCGAGGTACGCAGTTTACCTCGCATTTCTGGAGAGCAGTTCAGCGAGAGTTAGGCACCCAGGTGGAGTTGAGTACAACATTGCATCCTTAGATAGATGGGCAGTCTAAGCGGACTATTCAGATATTGGAGGATGTGCTCTGAGCTTGTGTTATTGACTTTGGAGGTTCGTGGAATTAGTTCTTGCCTTTGGCAGAGTTTGCCTACAACAACAACTACCAGTCGAGTATCCATGTGGCTCCTTATGAATATTTATATAGTAGGCAGTGTCGATCTCTGGTTGGATGGTTTGAACTGGGAGAGGCTCGGTTGTTGGGTACATATTTAGTTCAGGAGGCCTTGGACAAGGTATGGATCATTCAGGATAGGCTTCGTACAGCTCATTCCAGGAAAAAGAGTTATGTAGATCGTAAGGTTTCAGAAGTAGCTTTCATGGTTGGTGAGCGGGTATTGCTCCGAGTGTCGCCTATGAAGGGTGTGATGAGACTTGGGAAGAAGGGCAAGCTTAGCCCTAGGTTCATTGGCCCGTTTGAGATTATTGATCGAGTGGGGGAGGTGGCTTATAGACTTGCATTGCCGCCTAGATTATCAGCTGTACATCTAATTTTTCATGTGTCCATGCTCCGAAAATATCACGGCGATCCAGCCCACATGTTAGATTTCAGCACTGTCCAGTTGGACAAGGAATTGTCTTACGAGGAGGAGCCAGTGGCTATTTTAGACCGGCAGATTCGTCGGTTGAGATCCAAGAGTTTTCCTTCTGTTCATGTTCAGTGGAAAGGCCACCCTCCTGAGGCATCGAACTGGAAGTCCGAGTCCGATATGCCGGACCGTTATCCTCATCTTTTCCCTGACTCGGGTACTTCCTTTTTCTGTCCGTTCGAGGACGAACAGTTATTTTAGTGGTGGAGAATGTGACGATCCAAAGGGTCATCACCTGTTTTAATTGAATTCTGTATCTCCAAGGCCTTGAAAACTTCTTTTAGAGTCACCTCGATCTTTGTCCGCAGTTCGGGCGCGTAGCCGGAAAGCTTAAATGTGAAATTTTGTGAAAATTGTTAAGCTTTGACTTTAGAATGAACAAATTTGACTTCGGTCAATATTTTGGGTAAACGGACCCGGACCCGGACCCGGACCCGTAATTTGACAGTACCGCAGGGTCCGTAGGAAAATATGGGACTTGGGCATATGCCCGGAATCGAATTCCGTGATTCCAAGCCCGAGATATGAATTTTTAAGTGAAATTGTTTTCTGAAAAATGTTTAAAGGAAACTGAAATGAAATTTGATTAGAAAGTGATGGCATCGGGCCCGTATTTTGGTTTCGGCGCCCGGTACATGTCTTATATATGGTTTAAGCACTTTTTGTAAAGTTTGGTTGAAAACGAACATCGTTTGACGTGTTTCGGCCTCAAAATGAAAAATGTGATGTTTTATGAAATTTGGAAGAAATCATGGATTTTGAGGCTTAATATGATATATATGATGTTATTTTGGCGATTTGATCGCACGGATAAGTCTATATGGTGTTTTTGAGTTTGTATGAATGTTTGGTTTGGAGCCCCGAAGGCTCGGGTGAGTTTAGTAGGTTCCGGGATGCCTTAGACTTAAAAAGATCAGATGTTGCAGGTTCATGAAATATTGCAGGTCTCTAAACCCCTCTTGCGCAGTCCGCGAGAAATCACGCGCGGCCGCGATCGCCTTTGAGCGGTTCGCGGTGGGTGTTGTGCGACTGCGGTCGGGCCTTGTGCCGTTCGCACGGGGCAATGATCTACAGGTCTTCAGGAAGCCTGTGCGGTCGTGGTCCTTTTTGCGCGGTCTGCACAGGTAGCGTCAGAGGGGCATAAATACACGTGAATTTCAGTTATTTTACACTTTTCAAAACCCCAAAAACATAAGAGGCGATTTTCCAAACAACTTTGCTTCTCCAAATAGATTGGTAAGTGATTTCTAACTCATTTTCTTCACTCCTTAATATCTTTTAACATGATTTCAACTTCAAATCAAAGATTTTCATGGGAAAATTGGGTGATTTGGGTAGAACCTAGATTTTCTAGAAATTGGGGAGTTGGACCTCAATTTGAAGTCCGATTTCAAGACAAATTATATATTTGGATTCATAGGGAAATGAGTAACCGGGTTTTTGTCCAAACCTCGAGTTTTGACCACGTGGGCTCGGGGTATTTTTGACCTTTTTGGGTAAAACCATGTAAAACTTATTTTCATGCGTTGGGGTTGATTTATTTAGCATTTATTAATATGATTAAGTAACTTGAGACTAGGTTCGAGCGGTTTGGTGGTGGAATCAAGAGGTAAAGCTATAATTGAGGCTTGAGTAGTGTTCAATGCATCGAGGTAAGTGTTTGGTCTAAACTAAGCTTGAGGTAATAGGAGTTGAGTCTTATTTTCTACTTGATATTTGTCAAGTAGGACGTATAGGCATGGTGACAAGTATCTATACGTTTGTGTCTAGCACGACCGTGAGTCTTTATATTGCAAATATTTTAATTTTGTTGTATCCTACATGCTTAAATGATGATTTCTACATGTTTTAAAGAGCATGTGAAAGAAATTGTGATATTTTAAACTTCAAGGAGCATTGGCTCAAGTTGTAATATGAATTGAGAAAGTATATGAGATAATTGAACCCTTTGGAGCAATGGCTCAAGTGATGGGGTGAGTTATGAAATGAAAGTGAAAGAAAGAGAAAGAATTATTAAAATGAACCATTGGCGGGTATTTGTTACTTTATTGATTATTTTCGTTACCGGGATGTTGAAATTATTGATGTTGTTGCCTTGCCGGAATGTAATTGTTAAATTGTTGTTCCCTTACCGGGAACTCTATTATTATTATTCTGTCACTTCCTTGCCCCTTATTTGTGATTGTTATTTGGGTGAGAAAGAGTGATAAAGCACAAAGGGTGATGTCGTGCATTGTTGCTATTGTGAGGAAAGAGTGTACAATACGAAGGGTAATGTCGTGCCGTATGATGTGCCATTCCGTATAGATATCCTTTGATTAAATTGTGATAAAAGAGAGTAAAAGAACGAAGGGTGATGCCGTGCACATGGTTTTGATATGATTGATTTGGTAAGAACTAGAGTAAAAGCACGAAGGGTGATGTCGTGCACAGTTTTATTATAAATATTGCTTGGGTGAGGACAAGAGTAAAAGCACGAAGGGTGATGCCGTGCAAACTGTTGGTTTTTAATACTTGTTGATGTTCTGGCTTTGCTATTTCTTTCTTTTATTGAGGATTTCTAATTGAAACTGTTACCTCTCCACAACACGTTTCCCCTTCCCACGTTGATTGGCAGTTTCCTGTATTTTCTTTTGTTGTAGACATATATATTTGAACTATACAGGTTTATTTGGTTGTCTGGTCCTAGCCTCGTCACTACTTCGCTTGGGTTAGGCTAGGCACTTACCAACACATGGGTTCGGTTGTACGGATACTACACGCTGTGCTCTTTTACACATATCCAGGTTTCGGATAGCAGCAATAGTACGGGAGTTAGCATTCAGACCAGTAAGACACCGAGGAAGCCTTGCAGGCGTCAGCAGGCCCGATGTCTCCTCTATCTTTTATTTCAGCCTGTTATCTCATGTATTTGCGACAAACAATTTATATTATCTTTCAAATGGTTGTATTTAGTACTCTTAGTAGTTCGTGAGTAATGTGACACCCGTTCTTGGGTAGAGGCTTCTGTTGAATTTCCGCATTATCATTCAGTTTCTTTAATTTAAGTCTTCCGCTTGT
This sequence comes from Nicotiana glauca, assembly GCA_026770625.1. Taxonomy (NCBI): domain Eukaryota; kingdom Viridiplantae; phylum Streptophyta; class Magnoliopsida; order Solanales; family Solanaceae; genus Nicotiana; species Nicotiana glauca. The sequence goes on from MU745716.1 coordinate 15,653, forward strand.
GTTGATTTATTCCGTTGTATTTATCCTATTACTGATAAATGTTAAAAGAAGTAATTTGTTAATGAAAAAGGTAATTAAGGGTTGACTTGACTAGCTCTTATTAGTTGGCTCCATCACGACTTTCGAGGATGGAAAATCCGGGTCGTGACAGAAATATGGAGATTTCTCATGGAAGACCTTAGAATCCTATGGATTTTCTAGGAAAGTCCTTGGAATCTTCTAGGCTTGTAGAGTATTCTAGAGAATGCACTTATTTTTAAATATGGAAGGACTTGTAGAACAATTATTATTTACATACTAGCCCCTAGGTGATTAGTATAAATAGGGGACATTCATTTGTAATTCATGAACCAAGCAAACAATTCAAGTTCTCTCTAATACAAAGCTTGCTTTAACAATTCTCCTGTATTCTTTCTTCCATTCTCTTAGCGATCTTGAGTGTTGTAAGGCTGACTTGGCATAGTAAGAGCGTGAGCAAGTTGTGCAAGATCGTGAGAGAGTTACCAAGTACCGCACGTATACTTAGTTAATAATTAAGGACGTGACACAGAGTCTAATCAAATCTAGCCATCTATTTTGACCTCATACCTCACGCATCATTTGCATACATTCCTCAATGAGTTCAAAAGGAATGTGGTAACAACAAAAGCATCTTCTTGTCACTGTTTTGGTTTTGAGAATGTAGTAGAGTAACAGAAATAGGAACATTGTTGTCAACCTTGCTTGAGTAAAGATTATGACAATGGGTGTTTTAACATATCACACTTGAAATAGGTGAATCCATAATTTTAAATCACTGGATACGAGCTTGGCATAAATATATACAGTTACAAGTCAAGTATCCGCCGTTACGTGATTTGTCACAATTTACGTAAGTTAGAAGGATTGTCAAAAGAATCGGCTCAGGTATGTTAAGGCTATCTCTTTTTTCTTTTGGCATGACTCAAGTAACGATACATAAACGTAATGATATTTCATAAGTGATTCTACTCTTAACAGTTTAAGGTTAGAAAGTGAAGTGCCATGACACCCACGAAGTACAATGTATATTATGATAAAATATGATTATGAAATTTTACATGTATTATATGTACCTCTTTTGTAAAATATATATTAATGTGTATACTGTTATATATAAAGAATGTTGCTAGAATAATTATGCATAGCAATTTTACTTGTATTTTAAATATGTATGATTTTGCATAAGTGTGTATCTAATAATTGCGTTCTTTATATTGGGTAATGCCTATCTTGCAAAAATGAAAATTGTGTTTGAAGTTTTAAGTCTTCAATAATGTACACGTCAAGAAAAATTATACATACTCCCTCAAAGGTACTTACACAATGTCAAGATACTTTAGTTGTGAAAGTATAATCAATTGACAATACATTACTCCAAAAATACTTTACACCCCAAAAGATTATAGACATGCAAAGAAATTAGAGGTTGGGTTGAGCCATATGAAAACATGCAGATCAAAGGAAAGCAATAAAAGAAAATTTGAATGAATAATCCATCAAAGATACAAACACAATGTCAACATACTTCAGTTGTAGTTGAAGGTATATTCAATGACATTCCGGGAGAGTTTATTAACGTATTTCTCATGCATTGCATTCATTTACATGTGTATTTACCCATAACCCATACGGCGTTATAAACGCGTATATATTTGCAACAAACATATAATTTAAGTTGTTATCTCATGTATTTGCAACAAACAGTTTATATTATCTTTCAAATGGTTGTATTTAGTACTCTTAGTAGTTCGTGAGTAATGTGACACCAGTTCTTGGGTAAAGGCTTCTGTTGAATATCCGCATTATCATTCAATTTCTTTAATTTAAGTCTTCCGCTTGTGTTGATTTATTCCGTTGTATTTATCCTATTACTGATAAATGTTAAAAAAAAGTAATTTGTTAATGAAAAAGGTAATTAAGGGTTGACTTGCCTAGCTCTTATTAGTTGGTGCCATCACGACTTTCGAGGATGGAAAATCCGGGTCGTGACAGAAATATGGAGATTTCTCATGGAAGACCTTAGAATCCTATGGATTTTCTAGGAAAGTCCTTGGAATCTTCTAGGCTTGTAGAGTATTCTAGAGAATGCACTTATTTTTAAATATGGAAGGACTTGTAGAACAATTATTATTTGCATACTAGCCCCTAGGTGATTAGTATAAATAGGGGACATTCATTTGTAATTCATGAACCAAGCAAACAATTCAAGTTCTCTCTAATACAAAGCTTGCTTTAACAATTCTCTTGTATTCTTTCTTCCATTCTTTTAGCGATCTTGAGTGTTGTAAGGCTGACTTGGCATAGTAAGAGCATGAACAAGTTGTGCAAGATCGTGAGAGAGTTACCAAGTTCCGCACGTATACTTAGTTAATAACTAAGGACGTGACACAAAGTCTAATCAAATCTAGCCATCTATTTTGACCTCACACCTCACGCTTCATTTGCATACATTCCTCAATGAGTTCAAAAGGAATGTGGTAAAAACAAAAGCATCTGCTTGTCACTGTTTTGGTTATGAGAATGTAGTAGAGTAACAGAAATAGGAAAGGTTACTGTTTTGGATAAGAAAAAGGTTACGGTTTTATATATGCACCACCACCTGATCAGTTGGTATACATTGATGATTTTGCCCATAGTGGCACCAGATGGCGTTATACACGCATATATATGTAAATATATGTATATAAGATATGAAAAAAGGTTACAGCGTTATATACGCACCACCACGTGATCAGTTTGTATACGGTGATGATGTTGCCCACAATGGCTGAAATGATATTATGGGATGCCCTCAGAAGCTTGATGATGTTATGTACGTACAAACCTACGCATATTCATGACATTATAAGTATTAAATAATATACAGAGCTATCCAGACTTACAAGTTGCGTTACGTACTCTATATTTCTTCCATGTCTTTAATTAACATTGACTTCTTGTTATGTTTTACTTCTGCCTTACATACTCAGTACATTATTCGTACTGACGTCCTTTTGTTGGGGATGCTGCATTCATGCCTGCAGGTATAGACAATCAGTTTGACGAGCCCTCATAGTAGAAGAGGTTAGCATTCAGCGAAGAATCGGTAAGACTCCACCTCATTTGGAGTGCAGCCGAGTCTATAAGTCATTGTGTCAGAATTTTGCTACAGACTTATGGGTAGGCCGGTACCCTATCTTATTTTATGTCAAATAATCTTAGAGGCTTTGTAGACACAGGTACCCTTCGTGCTTTTACTCTCGTCCTCACCATAATAATCAATAAAATTGGCACATCATCACCCTTCGTGCTTTTACCTCACATAATCATGGCATGGAATTATCCTTCGTGCATTATCACTCATATCATGACACAGAATTGTACATCGTGCAGCACGACATCATCCTTTTGTGCTTTTACCTCACAATATCGGCATGGCATCTCCCTTCGTGCATTAACACTCTCAAGAAAATCATACACGGCATCACCCTTCATGCTTTACACTCGTCCTCACCTAAGAAACAATCCCAAAGCAATTTGGGAAAGGGAATCAATAATATTTCAATAAAATCCTGGCAAGGGAACAATAACATAACAACAATATCCCGACAAGGGTAAACAATATCATGAATAATAACGTCCCGGCAAGGGAGACAATATTATAAACCTTTTCTCTTTTCCACAATTACTTCACAACATATTTCTCAACTTGAGCCAACACTCTACAATGATAAATTACCAATAATACTTTCATAAGACTTGTTCAACTATAGAAATCATTATATAAAGCATGAACAATACGAAATAGAGTCACATTAGTTATAGTATAAGACTCACGAGCATACTTGACACCAACCTATAGATACTCGTCACCATGCATAATACTCAACAATTAACACATATCAAATAAGACATAATTCCTAATTTCTCAAGCTAAGGTTAGACCAAACACTTACTTCGATGCCACGAACACAATTCAAGCCTCAACTACCGCTTTACCTCTTGTTTCCATCACCAATTCGCTTGTATCTAGCCATAATTTACTTAACAATATCAATAAATATTAAATGAATCAATTCTAATGTATGGAAATAGGTTTTACAAAGATTTTCCCAAAAAGTCAAAAATTGACCTCGGGTCCACATGGTCAAAACCCGAGGTTCAAACCAAAACCTGATTACCCATTCACCCACGAACCCAAATATATAATTTATTTTGAAATCGGACCTCAAATCGAGGTCCAAATCCCCAAAATTTAAAAATTCTAAGTTCTACCCAAAACGCTCAATTTTCCACATGAAAACCCTTGATTTTAAGTTGAAATCATGTAAAAGATGGATTAGATTAAAGAAAACGAGTTATAAATGACTTAAAATCGATTTGGAAGAGTAGTTGCCTTTAAAAAATCGCCCAAAGATGTTTTAGGTTTGAGAGATTTGGAAAATGAAGAATATTCGGCTAAGTTATAATTTGCACAGGTGCAGATATCGCATTTGCGAAGTTTGGTTCGCAAATGCGGCGAAGGCTTCGCAAATGCGAAGGCAGGCCAAATCCTGCTTTTTTCGCAATTGCAAACAGTTGTTCGCATATACGGTCCGTGTTGAAGTCGTATTTGCGACATAATCCTCGCAAATGCGAAGATTCCTGCCTCAGCCTATCATTGCAAATGCGAGCTCTCAATTGTGAAGCCTGCAGACCTGCAATACACAACAGTTTTTCCTAAGTTCAAAATACTCTGTGGCCTATCCAAAACTCACTCGAACCTTCGGGGCTCCAAACCAAACATGCATGCAAGTCCAAAAATATCATACGGACTTGCTTGTGCGATCAAATCATCAAAATAACATCAATAATTATGAATTTAGCCTCAAAATCAAAGAAAAATCTCATGAACTCTTAAGTTGCATTTTTAACAACCGATTGTCCGATTCACTTCATATCAAGTCCGTTTCTTACCAAATTTTACAAACTCAATATATAAGACTGTACCGAGCTCCGAAATCAAAATACGGACCCGATATTATCATATTCAAATACATTCAAATTTATAAAAACTCTTATAATTTTAATTAAACAATTTCTTTCAAAAATTCATTTCTCGGGCTTGGGACTTTGGAATTCAATTCCGGGCATACGCTCAAGTCCCATATTTTCCTACGGACCCTCCGGGACCATCAAACTACGAGTCCCGATCTATTTACATAAAATATTGATCGAAGTCAACTTAAATTTATTTTAAAAGCAAAATTTATCATTTTCCATAGATTTTCACATAATGACTTTCTTAATACACGTTCGGAATGCACACACGAATCGAGGTGATACAACAAGGAGGTTTTAAGGACTCGAAATACAAAATTTTACACATTATCCACCTCTAAAATAATCGTTCCTTGAACGGACATAAGAAGGAAGTACCTGAGTCGGAGAAAAGATGAGGATATTGGCTCTGCATATCGGACTAAGACTCCCAGGTCCCTGCCTCAACAAGCTAACCTCTCCACTGAACATGAACAGAAGGGAAACTCTTTGATCTCAAGTGACAAACCTGCCAGTCTAGAATAGCTATCAGCTCCTCCTCATAGGACAAGTCCTTGTCCAACTGGACATTGCTGAAATCTAACACGTGGGATGGATCTCCGTGATACTTCCGAATCATGGACACATAAAACATTGGATGCACGACTGATAAGCTCGGCGGCAATGCAAGTTTGTAAGCCACCTCTACCACTTGATCAAGAATCTCAAAAGGACCAATGAATCTAGGGCTAAGCTTGCCCCTCTTCCTAAATCTTATCATGCCCTTCATAGGCGACACCCGTAGCAACACCCTCTCGCCGACCATGAATGCTACATCACGAACCTTACGGTCAGCATAACTCTTTTGCCTGGACTGAGCTGTACGAAGCCTATCTTGAATGATCCTGACCTTGTCCAAAGCTTCCTGTACTAGATCTGTACCCAACAACCGAGTCTCTCTCGGCTCAAACCATCCAACTGGCGATCGAAACCGCCTACCATATAAACCCTTATAATGAGCCATCTAGATGCTCGACTGATAGCTGTTGTTGTAGGAAAACTCTGCTAAAGTCAAGAACTGATCCCACAAGCCTCCAAAGACAATGACACATGCTCGGAGCATGTCCTCCAAAATCTGAATAGTACGCTCGGACTGCCCGTCCGTCTGAGGATGAAACGATGTGCTCAACTCGACCCATGTTCCCAACTCACGCCGAATTGCTCTCCAAATTTTTTAGGTAAAATGCGTACCTCGGTCCAAAATGATGGACACAGGCACACCATGAAGATGAACAATCTCCCGGATATAGATCTCAGCTAACCTCTCAGAAGAATAGGAGACTGCCACAAGAATGAAATGGCCTGTCAACAATAACCCACACTGCATTAAACTTCCTCTGAGTCCATGGGATTCCAACAATGAAGTCTATAGTGAGACGCTCCCTCTTCCACTCAGGAATCTCAATCTCTTGGAACAAACCACCAGATCTCTAATGCTCGTACTTTACCTGCTAACAATTCAAACACCGAGCCACATATGCAACAATATCCTTCTTCATCCTTCTCCACCAATAATGATGTCACAAATCCTGATACATCTTAGCAGCAATTGGATGAATAGAGTACCGAGAAGTATGGGCCTCCTCTAAAATCAACTCTCGAAGTCCATCCATATTAGGCGCATAAACTCGACCCTGCAACCTCAAAACTCTATCATCTCTTAATGTAACCTGCTTGGTGCCACCGTGCTGCACCGTGTCTCTAAGGACACACAAATGAGGATCATCATATTGCCGATCTCGGATACACTCAAATAATAAAGAACGAGTGACTGTGCAAGCTAACACACGGCTAGGCTTCGAAATATCCAACCTCACGAACTTATTGGTCAAAGCCCGAACATCCAAAGCAAGCGGCCTCTCACCGATCGGAATATACGCAAGACTGCCCATACTGGGTGACTTCCTACTCAAAGCATCGGCCACCACATTGGCCTTTCCCGGATGATATAAAATGGTGATATCATAGTCTTTCAATAGCTTCAACCACCTTCTCTGCCTGAAATTTAGCTCCTTCTGCTTGAACAAATATTGCACTCTTGTGATCCATGAACACCTCACATGACACGCCATATAGATAATGCCTCTAAATCTTCAACATGTGAACAATTGATGCTAACTCCAAATCATGAACTGGATAATTCTTCTCATAAATCTTCAACTGACGTGAAGCATAATCAATGACCTTGCCATCCTTCATCAACACCATACCAAGTCCAACACGAGATACGTCATAATAAACTGTATATAGCCTTGAACCTGTGGGCAAAACCAACACTAGCATTGTAGTCAAAACTGTCTTGAGCTTCTAAAAGCTCGTCTCACACTCGTCTGACCACCTGAACTGGGAACCCTTCTGGGTTAACCTAGTCATTGGGGCTACAATAAATGAAAAACCATCTACAAACTGACGATAATATCCTACCAAACCCAAGAAACTCCATATCTTTATAGCTGACGCGGGTCTAGGACAGTTCTTGACTGCCTCTATATTCTTCGGATCTACCTGAATACCCTATGCTGATACAATGTGACCCAAGAATGAAATTGAAATCAACAAGAACTCATACTTCAAAAACTTAGCATACAATTGACTATCTCTCAAAGTCTGAAGAACAACTCTTAGATGCTGCTTATGATCCTCCTTGTTGTGGGAATATATCAAAATATCATCAATGAAGACTATCACGAATGAATCCAAGTAAGGCTTGAACACCAGGTTCATTAAATCCATAAAAGTTTTTGGGTCATTTGTCAACCCAAATGACATTACCGAGAACTCATAATGCCCGTACCGAGTGTGGAAAGCTGTCTTAGAAACATCGGATGCCCTAATCCTCAACTAATGGTTGCCAGATCTCAAGTCAATCTTTGAAAATACCTTGGCACCCTGAAGCTGATCAAACAAATCATCAATCCTCGGCAATGGATACTTATTCTTGATTATAACCTTGTTCAACTACCGGTAATCTATAGACATTCTCATCGATCCATCCTTCTTCTTGACAAACAACACCAGCGCACCCCAGGGCAAGACATTAGGCCTAATAAAGCCTTTATCAAGAAAATCTTGCAACTGCTCCTTCAATTCTTTCAACTTAGACGGGGCCATACGATACAGCAGGATAGAAATAGACTGGGTGCCTGAATCCAAATCAATGCAGAAGTTGATATCCCTGTCGGGTGGCATGCCCGACAGGTCTGAACAAAACACCTCAAGAAACTCACGAACGACAGGCACAGAATCCATAGAAGGAACTTCAGCACTAGAATCCCGAACATATGCCAAATAAGCCAAACACACCTTCTCGACCATTCGTCGAGCCTTCATATATGAGATAAAACTACGGGTAGAATGACCAGGAGTCCATCTTCACTTTAAATAAGGCAACCTTAGCAAGGCTAAGGTCACGGTCTTAGCATGACAGTCCAAGATAGCGTGGTAAGGTGATAACCAGTCCATCCCCAATATGAAATCAAAATCAACCATGTCCAAAAGTAATAAGTCTACTAGGGTCTCAAGACCCCCAATCACAACTATACATGACCGATTAACATGATCTACCATAATAGAATCACCCACAGGTATAAATACATAAACAAGAGCACTCAAGGAATCACTAGATATGACCAGATATGATGCAAAGTAAGATGACACATAGGAGTATGTAGACCTGGATCAAATATAACCGAAGCATCTCTACTACAAACCAGAATAGTACCTGTGATAACTGCATCGAAAGCCTCAGCCTCAGGTGTGACGACCCGACCCGTCGTCTCATGAGTTACTGCCCCGTTTTTCCCATTTTCTGCTTCTTTATGGTTCATTATCCGTGTCTTGTGTAAAAACGTTGAATTGGAATGGTTTTGATAAAAAATGAGACACTTAGTCTCTTTTAAGAAGGCTTAAATTGGAAAAGTCAATCGGACGTTGACTTATGAGTTATAGGGCTCATATGTGAATTTTGATGGTTCGGTTAGCTCCGGGAGATGATTTATGACTTAAGATTGTGATCAGAATTTATTTTGGAGGTCCGGTATAGAAATAGGCTTGAATTGGCGAAGTTAGTATTTTGGCGAATTCCGGTTGATAGGTGAGATTTTGATCCGAGGGTCGGAATGGAATTCCGAGAGTTGCTGTAGCTTTGTTAGGCTATTTGAGATATGCGTGCAAAATTTTAGGTCATTCGGACGTGATTTGGTTGGATTTTTGATAAAAAACGTGTTTCGAAAGATTTTTGAAACTTAGGCTTGAGTTTGATGTAATTCGATAATTTTAGTGTTAGTTGAGGTATTTTGATGATTGGAACGAGGTTGAATAATGTTTTAGGATGCGTTGGTGCTTTTGGTTGAGTTCCCGGGGGCCTCGGGTGTGTTTCAGGTGAGTTTTGAGCGAGTACGAACATCCCGAAACTTAGAAAATGGATGGGGCAGTCATTTGGGCGCGGACCACGGTCCTATTAGCGCAGGGGCGCGCTGGCCTAGTGCTGGGCGCGGTCAGGCGACGCGGCCCGCGGTCGTGAAGACCTGCAGGTCATTGGTCCTACTTCGGAAGCTCATATCTTTTGATCTAAAAGGAATTTCGAGATGATTCAAAAACAAAAGTTGTAGCCCTTTGTGTCTAGTTTCCAGAATAGTAAAGATATTGTAATTTGGATATCTGTAGAAAAAGTTATGGCCAAAATACTTAATCCTTTCACTGCAGTCAAAAATTGGCGCGGCCACGTTCGTCTTAGCGCGGACCGCACTTGTTTTGCACGGACCGCGGTCATTTTTGCGCGGCCGCGGAGGCTGAAATATGGTTTTACTTCTATAAATCCGAGGTTTTGGGTTTTATTTGATATTTTGACCTAGAGAGCTCGGATTTTGCCGATTTTTCGAAGGTTTTTCAAGAAATTCATCGGAGTAAGTAATTCTTATTCAGATTTGGCTAGATTACATGAATATATCATTGAATCCATCATTTAATTTGTTATTTGGGATGGAATTTGGGAAGAAAATTGGTGAAATCTTCCAAAACGTAAAATGATGATTTGAAGGACCAAACGATATCGGAATTGGATAATTTTGGTATGGTTAGACTCGTGGCGAGATAAGGAATCCGATGATGTTAATTTTTCTAATTTTCGAGAAGTGTTACCGGGGGCTCGGGTTTTGCCAAATTTTGGGATTTTCATGTTTTCAATTATTTTCGATTGGGTTAGGTTTCCTTAGCATATTGTGATGTATTCGCTCTAATTTTAGTTAGATTCGACTCACGTGGAGGCCGATTTGAGGGGCAAAGGCGTCAAGAGCTAGAGATTTTACCTATTCGAGGTGAGTAATGATTGTAAATGATATCCCCAGGGTTTGAAACCCCATACTTGCACACCATAGTGCTGTATTGAGGTGATTTGCACGTTGGATATGAGTATGGGGTAGAGCACCATTGGGGATTGTAACTTGGTCCGTCCCAGTTGTTGAGTTTACCGCGTAATTGACTGAAACTACTTGTTATCATCACAATTTGGGCTAATTGCCATGTTTGGGCTTCGTGCCAATTATGTGAATCCTTCATGTATTGTTTTACTGGTTTCTTATCATTTGTACAGAAAATTGAACTCAGTCCTAGTATTAAATATTGTTTTGCAAACTCAGCCACTTTTCTCAAAACTTGGGAGTTAAATAATATTTCTAATAACATTTGGGCCGAATAAATTATTTGCTATTGTGTCGAGAGGCTTATGTGATTTTGGACTGATTATGGGATCGGCCTACACGCCGCACGATATTACATTTATGGGATCGGGCTGCGCGCCACAGTGGTATTATATTGATATTGAGGCCGAGAGCCTGGTTGAGTACATTGATATTGAGGCCGAGAGCCTGGTTGAGTACATTGATATTGAGGCCGAGAGCCTGGTTGATTATACTGATATTGATATGAGGCCGAGGTCCTGGATTTGATGCTACGAGATGACTTGATATTGCGCTTGGGATGTAGGAGCCCCTCCGGGGTCTGTACACACCCCCAGTGAGCATCGTCGATGATAAAATATATGGATGGCTCGGGCTGCACGCCGCAGTGGGTACCAGAGTGTACCGTCATATGCATTGTATTGCACTTGTGCATTTGTTTCTATTTGTATTATTTGTCATGACATTCAGCACTCTCATTTCATTGGATTTCATGCTACTACTTGCACTGCTTACCTGATACCCTGGTATTAATTGTTAATGGAGTGCTGTGCCCGAGGGGCTGACTTTTGTGCTGGCTTGCACTACTTGTTTTGCATTCATTTGCTTAACTGTTGGAAAAGGATATTTTCAAAAGTTTTTAAACTGAGCCCAGATATTTCTAAAGTTTTCACGGTTTCACTGTTTTCTCAAGGGTTATACTGTCTTATATAGCATGGTGGTTTGCTTTACATGATTTCTCGCTACTCAGTTGTTATTTACTTTTATTACTCACTGAGTTGGAGTACTCACTTTACTCCCTGCACCTCGCGTGCAGATGCAGGTATTGGTTTACCCGGTAGCGGGTTTGAGCAGGTTGAGGATTTACTATCGTAGCTGAGCAAGGTGACCACCAACGTTCATGGCACCAGATTCTTCCTTTCGATTTCAGATTTTATTCTATGTATTATAGGCTTTGTAGTTGTATTACAAATCTTTCTAGATGCTCGTGACTTGTGACACCCCAGTCGGGCTGAGTTGGGTTAAATTTTTGCATTTTTATCTATATTTCCGCTATTTGGTATTATTAAACCATATTGTACTATAATTATGTTAGATAATTATTTTAAAAGGATGAATTGGGTTGACTGGCTGGCCTTGTCTCCACGAGAGGCGCCATCACGACCAGGTTTGGGATTTGGGTCGTGACATTAGGCCTGGTTGGAAGAGCATAACATCGGGGTTGGGCCTTACCACTCTGAACTACATCTCTAGGACGTCCTCCTACTGGCTGGCCTCCACCTATAGCGGCCTAAGCTCCACATCTAATACCTCTACCTCCACCTCTAGCACCTCTAAATCCACCTTTAGCTAGCTGAGTGGGCGGTGGAACACTCGGTGCCTGAACCATGGCACGGGAACTCTGATGTTGGGAGCTGCTCGGTGCTCGAGGGCAAATCTAGCAATATACCTCGTATCACCACATGTATAACAAGCTCTAGATGGCTGAGACTGCTGACCCTAACGGCCTAAATAACCACTCTCAAAACTCTGGAGCAGAGGTGAATTGATAGGAGTTGGTGATGCACTATAGGGCAATTGATCAGAATACTGCATATGAGAATCACAGCCACTTGGAGCACCGTGAGAAGCCTGAAGTGCTGAATGAAATGGCCTGGGAGGATGGCCCCTACCAAAAGAATCCCTGCCTCCAGATGAGGTGCCACTGAATCTGCCCGGATGACGAGGCTTCTTGTCAGACCCCTGACCATCCCCCTGCGATAGAACCATCTCATCTCTCCTGGCCACAATGGCCGCCTCCTGAAAAGAAATCTCGCTCCCCATCTCCTTAGCCATATGCAATCGAATAGGCTGAATGAGTCCCTCAATGAACCTCCTCATTCTCTCTCTCTTAGTGGGAAGTACAAGAAGAACATGGCAGGCCAAGTCAATAAATCTGGTCTCGTACTGAGTAACAGTCATAGAACCCTACTAGAGACGCTCAAACTGCCTCTGTGAGTGATAGGAAGAAACTTCTCTAGAAATAGCTGAGAGAACTGATCCCAAGTCAAAGTTAGTGACCCAGCTGGTCTAGCCAAACAATAATCTCTCCACCAAGTCTTGGCAGATCCAGACAAATGAAAAGTACCAAAGTCGGGCCCATTGGTCTCCATTATCCCCATGTTCCAAAGAACCTCATGACAACTGTCCAAATAATCCTGGGGATCCTTAGAATATGTACCACCAAAAGTAGTAGTGAAGATCTTGATGAACCTATCCAACCTCCACAAGGCATCAACAGACATAGCTGGCCCCTCTTCGATCTGTGCCACAATACCAAGCTGAACTACCCCAACTGGCTGAGCTGCTGGAGTGTGAAACCGGGGAGCCATCTGCTCCGGAGTGTGACTAGCAGGAGTCTAGGTTCCTTCTCCAACCCAAGAGACAACTGGTGCTACAATAAGGAATCTTGCTTGGGCGACACTCTCCATAAGGCCCAGTAAACGGACCAGAGCATCCTGAAGTACCGGGGTGGCGATGAACCCCTCTAGGACCTAAGTTGGTCCTGCTGAAACTCTCTGGGCTGGAACCTTATCGTCAAACTCAACTTGAGGCTCTCCTGCTGGTGCTGCTGCTCAAGCTCTAGGTTTATCCCTACCTCTGCCTCGGGCCGTAGCACGACCTCGACCTCTGCCTCTCGCTGGAGCTGTTACTGGGGGCTCGGGCTGCTGGTCATTTGATGAAACGGTACGTATTCTCACCATTTGCGAAAGAACAGAGTGAAAGTCCAATTAGCATTGAGAAGTCAAGTCACACGACAGGAAAGAATAGATGTGAAGTTTTTCCTAACTCTATAGCCTATGGGGGACAAATACAGACATCTCCTTACTGATCTATCAGACTCTACTAAGCTTGTCAGTGAATTGTGAGACCTAAGCAACCTAGAGCTCTGATACCAACTTGTCACGACCCAGACTTCCCACTCTCGGGAGTCATGATGGCGCCTATTAGTGAAAGGTAGGCAAGCCAATTGTTCCAGTTACTTAACTTTTTCATACATTTTAATTCTTTAATAATGGTGAACAAACATCATATAAATAGTAGAATTAAATAAGCGGAAGAAACAAAATGTAACAATCTAATATTAATGCCAATACAAATCCATAAACTAAAAACTACCCAGATCTGGTGTCACAATTTTATAAACTGTCTAAGAATACTGCAAATAAGGGTCTGAAAGATTAATACAAGTTATTTCAAAAATACATAGAAGAAATAATATAAAAAGATAGAAGGAGACACCAAGACCTGCATATGCCTGCAGAACTACCTCAGGTCGCCCGAATGGACTGAATGCAGCAACCTCAAAAGTTATAGCACTGGGATCTGCATGCGGTGTAGATTGTAGTATCAGCACAACCGGCCCCATGTGCTGGTAAGTGCCTAGCCTAACCTGGGCAAAGTAGTGATGAGGCTAGGAACAGACTACCAAATAAACTTGTGTAGTTAAAACATATAAAACAGAAAATAAAGGCAGAAATGTACAATTAAGGATATGAGGGGGAAATATGCTACGGGGAATAACAAGTATCAATAGAAAAACAACATACCAATGTAAAGAACACCATAGTTCAATTATCAACAAGAATCAGAAATAAAAGACCAGCGCACAGCATCACCCTTCATACTTTTACTCTCGTCTTCACCATAATAATCAATAAAATTAGCACGATATCACCCTTCGTGTTTTTACCTCACATAATCATGACACGATATTATCCTTCGTGCATTATCACTCATATCATGGCATAGAATTGTACATCTTCGTGCGGCATGACATCACCCTTCATGCTTTAACCTCACATAATCATGGCACGGAATTATCCTTCGTGCATTATCACTCATATCATGGCACAAAATTATACATCGTGCGGCACGACATTACCCTTCGTGCTTTTACCTCACAATATCGGCACGGCATTACTCTTCGTGCATTAACACTCTCAAGAAAATCATAAACGACATCACCCTTCGTGCTTTACTCTCTTCCTCACCCAAGCAACAATCACAAAGCAATTCAGGCAAGGGAATCAATAATATTTCAATAAAATCCTGGCAAGGGAACAATAGTATAACAACAATATCCCAGCAAGGGAAAACAATATCATGAATAATAATGTCCCGGCAAGGGAGACAATACTATAAACCTTTTCTCATTTCCACAATTACTTCACAACACATTTCTCAACTTGATCGAATGCTCTACAATGGTCAATTACAAATAATACTTCCACAATGTCGCGCCCTTTTTTTCTCGCAAAATTAGGTTTATGACATTTTAGAGGACAACTCATTCCTTTTGGGAATTGGGTTTGCATTTGAAGAGTCGCCTCCTAATGATTAGGGTGCATTATGACACCAAAAGAATTTTGATTTGAACAACCAGAGATTGGGTAAGGGCTTGAAATTATTCCAAGAGGAAGGTGTTAGGCACCCCTCAAAATCCACTAGTGTGGTTCCGTCCAGACTATTATTGTGAATTTAGGTGAAAATAACATATAGATAAATAAAGCTTAAAATAAGAGGGGATTTTCACATAATGGTTTAGAAATGAATAAAGTTGGAGAGAACAACTAGAAAAGCTGATTTGTAAAAGAAAGAGCTAAAATTGCTAAAAGAAGTAAAGAATAAAAGGGATGGGGTCCTAGGTTTATTAAAAATATGGATCACCCCACACAATGTCCGGTAATCACTCCTCAATTAGGTACTACACGTGAGATTATCATGTGGTCATCATATCCATATCTACCATTCCCACCCGTTAAGGTATTAAAGCGCGGAATGATCTCGATTACTTATTGCATGCTTCTACACATTCCAATCCTATCAGTCCCGGAGGCACTTAGGACTACTAATACTAAAAGGGGAGAGATATTGGGCTTATTTGGAGTTTCAAAGGTAAAAATCTAAGGCGACACACAAAAACACATATTGCACAATTTAGGGGAAGCATACAAACAAGGGCTCAGTTATACCTCATTGAACAAAACACATAATTATCATGACTTTAATATACTATTTAGGTCTGATTTATAAGTATTAAAGATGAAGAAGGAAGGTTGCTGGGGGAGTTTTAGTTTATTACATAACTCAGATAAGAAGTCCGAATCAGGCCTAACTGCTGGTTGTAATAACTAACAGAAGTAGATTCAGTTTATAATTATTACCCTAAGGCTTGCCTAAGTGTTGGACAAGGATCCTATAGGCATGGTATCTACTGGATTTAGAAAACAATGAAATAATAAGGCTCGAAGTAAACTATTTGAGTGCATACTTGTTAAACTGCTAAATGAAGGAATAAGATTACTGAAAGAAAGATAGGATTTAGACGAATTGGTAAATCGTTCTGCAACTGACAGTATTCATTATTACTGATTTTATATCCAACACCATGTGAGGTAGATTAGATTCATTTTAGAAGCTCTTATAGACATGCTTTCCACACGTTGCTGATTTTTGGTACTTATAGACGTGGTGCCGAAATGCAGGAGCCTTATAGACATGGTTTCTATATGAGGTTGAATATGCAGAATCCTATAAACATGGTTTCTATATGTAATTGAATATGCTAATTTGTACATCCTATAGGCATGATGTCTATATGAAGTTTGAGTATGCAGAATCCTATTAACATGGTTTCTATATGTAGTTGAATATGCAGATTTCAACATCCTATAGGCATAATTTCTATATGATGTTAAATATGCAGAATCCTATAGACATGATTTCTAAGTGAAGTTAAATATGTAGAATCCTATACACATGCTTTCTAAGTGAAATTTTGAATATGCAGAATTCAGAACATCCTATAGGTATAATTTCTGCCCTTTTTGCATACATATTTACCCACCCTTTTTTCACTAGCCAGCCCCAAGCGTTTATTACATACCCCACTAGTGTGATTTTACTGGGTATGTTATTGTTTTTGTTATTGTAGCCCCGAGCTTTTATTATAACTTATTACAAACCAGAATAAATAAAAGTACATCAGAAAATACAAATAAAAGTACAACTAGAGGAAGCCTGATTCTGACTTCCTCACTGAGTTATGATGTAAACCAAATCTAAGACCTCTGATCCAAAGCCTTTCTCCAATCTGAGTGTGTCGAAGTTCGCTAAAAGCCTCAATGGGACTTCGTGCAATGCTCACACCCAAATTGTATTATCAGAATAGGGATAAGTGCATGTGGAAGGGCCAGCCCTCAAGTGTCCAAGTTTAGAGGGATCTCAAAGGGTCCCAAAGCAAGGCTCACAAGGAAGGGGGGGGGGGACTTAAAGTCTAAGAGAGTGTGCAAGTGAGGAACAGAGTTCTGGGGAATATAGGAGAGGGAAACAACTATAAACAGGTACAAAAGGGGTTCATGGGGGGATAGAAAGTTGCAAAGAGCCTATTGCTTAAAAAAGGACAATCTTTGGGCATGCACAATAATAGAAGATGCTGGCATGCCTATAAGTCTGCCAGAACACAAAATATTAGAGGTTAGGATCCCAGGGGATCAAGCTTGATTCATGGGAAATAATATTCACTATTGCCATGCCTCAAACAAACCATAACATTGAGCATATTGGGGGTGGGGTTTTGGATTCATAGCAAAAGGAAATTAGATGATGCTAAAATGAGTACTGAATTGAACACAAGCAATAGATAGACAAGAAACGTAGAAGAGTGTAAAGTAAACACATTGTTGTGATGTTGAAATTCAATCAGAACATACCAGTTTCAAAGAGGAAAAGTACAATAAAAGCAAGTAGCAGGACTTGATAAGCAGGCCACAATACAAGTAACAAGAGAGAATGCTTTTGAGTGTGAGGTGAGTTTAGAAAAAAAAACTTAAGAGTATTCGTGTGTCTGTGTTAATAAAAGAGCAAGTATTTATAGTGTGAAAACAAGTAAAAAATAAGGTAATGAAATAACTATGTACCAATTAAAATAATCAGCATAAGAACTTCCTTTAATTAAGGAGTTTGAACTCAAACGGTAATAGACAGAAATCACTTAAGGAAAAAGATCAAGTAAGCATCTTGTGCAAAGTAAACAATTAGGGGTAAATACATATGATTTTAATGAAGGGAAGAATCTTTGAAATACATGGCTAAACAAATAAGGTAAGAATCAATATGTACATAGTAAATCAAAGAGTTAGAGATTCGAAATTACTGGTTCTTGAATTAACCAAGTCAGAAAGGCTAAGTAACGTTTTCAAATCAAACCAAGAAACAGGGAAATTAATAAAACAAGGAAAGAAATCAATCAGACTTACACAAGGAGGTATGAAATCAGTCAAAAATTGAAAGTCATTTTAGAGGGGAAGCTCAGCGTATATAAAGAGCATACAAATATTAGGCATGCGAGGCTGAATTTTGGACAGAGAAAAGTGTCATACAATTGCAAAATCAGTAAGTGGTGGACTATAGGAACATGGTAGTCACATAGGTCAGTTTCGATAACTCAGCAATGGAGAGGAGAAAGAGTATCAAATAGCATGAAAATGGTCCAGTAGAAAGACCTTGAAGAGTTTAGTAGGAAATCAGAATCATATAAAGAAACAAAGGTTGAAACAAATATTTTGAAACTCAGTCGAGTAGTAGATGAAAGAGCTTCAGAAACTCGAATAGGTCCAAAGAAGTTAGGGTTTTGAAATCAAACAAGTTCAGAGATGAAGAACAAGCAAATCACATAGCCAATGGTGTCAAAATTCGAATGAATCCCCAAATGTTAGGGTTTTTGCCATCAATCGAGTGTAGAGATGAAAGGATAAGTAATCAGAGCAAAAAATACTAACGAAATAAGTTCAGAAATCTCAGAAAGGAACTGAGACTTTTAACATGCATTTTCCAGTAAAACAACAACATAAGAAACATGGTTGAAGAACAATATAAAGAAACACAGTAGAAGAAGCTCATAAAAAACATAGTAGAAGAACAACATAAAGAACACAGTAGAAAAAATACAGAAGAAACACAGTAGAACATGCTAAAGATCAGAGAAACTTCTAAAAACACTACATAAGAAACACAGTAGAACATGCTAAAGATCAGAGAAACTTCTAAAAACCCTAAATCGGAAAAGATAAAGGTTTTGATAACAAAGTTTTTGAAAGAAACATAAAAAAACTTTTGGAAGTTTAGGATAAGCACAGATCTAAAACGGATCTAAAGAAATGGGAAGAACCTCAAAAGGTTAGGGCTTCAGAAGAACCCAGATGGTGAGAAATGCTTGGAAAGTCGTTGTTCTAAGCAGGAAAAGTCAAGATCAGGCTTGCATAGCCATGGCTGGCCGGAGCAAGGTCGGGGATAGCCATAGAACTTGAATAAAACAAAGTCTAGGCTAAGCTTCTTCAAGGTCTGACCTTGAAACCATAGTAACCAAGCATGTAAGAGTCATAGGAAGCCGATATGAGACTTCAATAGACTTGGAAGCCATGTATTCTGGTGATTTTATGGTGGAAGCAGAGGGAGGCGGCTAGGGTTCGAGAAGCTTTGAGAGGGAATTGAGAGAAAGGGGGGAATTCAAGGGTGGCTAAAAAAGGGAAATGATTGGATTTAGGGGTTAGGTCGGGTTAAAAAAGGAAGGGGCAAATATGAGCCGTTGATCTAAGTAATCAACGTCTGGGATTAAAAAGGGGTTTCAGGCGGTTTATTTTAAAGGGTCGTAGATCGGTTAGATTTGGGATTTGGGCTGGGTTATTGGATTTGAAAATGGGTTTAATTGGGGTGTCAAATCTGGCTAAAATTGAAATACAAATGGGCTAACATTCAAATAGCCATTTTCCCTTATTTATTTTATAAAAAATAGTAAAATAATTTCTAGAATTAAATTAAAGGTACCAAAATGATTAATAATACGTAATTATCAAATTAAAAATACTGGAGTCAGTTTTATAAATATAATTTCAATTAAATCTTGAAAGAGGCCAATATTGCAATTATATGCAATTTAATTTTAAAAATACTAAATAAATTTGTAAAAATATGAAAAAATTATTCTAGCTATATTTTAAAATATATATGAGAATCAAATAAATTAATCACCCAAAATGATAATTTTAGGGATAATTATTGGTGTTTTCTTGATAAAATAGGGCAATAAATTGATTTAAAATCTTTAGAAATTGAGAGACAAATAATAAAACCTTGGGACATATTTATATATGTATATACATGCTATTTTGAGAGTATTTTTCATATTAAAATATACAGAAAAAAATTGGGTATCAACAGATGTCATTCTTTACCCGAAAAGGATGAAAGAGTTGTCGGATAAAGATATGATGGTCAATTTTGACCGAACGAAATGGTTTGAAGAGGTTTGGCCCTGCTCTGACTTCTGAGCTGCCTACATATCCCAGGTTTTATAGGAATCAAGCCATATGTAATTCAAGATCTGTCGGCGGAGTATGCCATGGAAACTTTTCAAGAACGGACGCAATATTTAGGACGGGGTGAACGATTGAAGTCATATAGGGCTGCGAGAACTGGAGCAGGATTACTCCCGTTGAGATGGTCGTTGCTCACCGGTTCACCTGTAAATAAGCAATACAAGCATATATTGTGCGTGAATTTAAACATGATGCACATTCCCGATGGACCATGAATGTTGTCTCTGGACGGTTAAGATGACGTCCTTAGACCATGATGTCCTGGGCCATGAAGCATATAACAAAAGATTTACAGGTGAAATGATGTTCTCGGGCTATGAAAATGGTGCCTTCGAACAATGACGCATTTGGATAGTTTGGCGATCTTTCAGCCCATGAGATGCAGTGTTTGGCGATATTTCAGCCTATGCAATGGAGAAGGTGGTGATCTTTCAGCCATGAAAATGTAAAGGTGGCGATCTTTCAGCCATGCAAATGTAAAGTTGGCGATCTTTCAGCCATGCAAATATAGATGAGGTGGTGATCTTTCACCCATGCAAGTAGATAAGGCGGCGATCTTTCACCCATGCAAGTCGATAAGGCGTCGATCATTCAGCCATGCAGATGGAGGTAGAGCTTGACCTCGGAAGGCAGAATGGTAACCTTATGCAATGCATAAATGCATATGGAGGTAGAGCTTAACCTCGGAAGGCAGAATGGTAGCCTTATGCAATACGAAAATGTAGATGGAGGTAGAGCTTAATCTCGGAAGGCAGAATGGTAGCCTTATGTAATGCAGAAATGCATATAGAGGTAAAGCTTAACCTCAGAAGACAGAATGGTAACCTAATGCAATGCAGAAATGCTGATGGAGGTAGAGCTTAACCTCGAAAAGCAGAATGGTATCCTTATGCAAGGCAGGAAAATGCAGATGGAGATAGCATTTAGTCTCGGAAGGTAGAATGGTAGCCTTATGCAAGAAAATAAAAAGGCAAATGGTGATAGACTTTTCTTAGCTAATAGCTGATTGCGATATTGTGGCTACTGGTGACATTGTGCCTGCTGGGGACACTGTTGTGTAGGGATAGCAACTGTGAGTAAGTGCGATGGTTATGAGAGTTGTACTCCTTAACAATATGAGTGTACAGTACATTTGATGGTTTTGCAACTCAAGTGCATGTATCCAAAGAAAAATTGTGAGTTTGTGATGGGAGGTTAGTTCGTATCCCCGCTGGTTTTGCTGGACCTGCTCGGCTTTGATCCAGTGATACTATACGTATCATTGGGGTAGCGTTGCTAAACAAAGCAGTTTTAAAAGTAAACATGCATGATTTAGAAAAATAATAACATAAGCACACAATTGAGAATAGTTTTCTTTAGATGAACCGACGACTACGATGTGGTTCAAGACATTGCAACCTTCCTTGCTACGGAATTTTGAGGGTCCTCCTCAAAATTCTGCCCCAGTTTACTGGGTTGATGCTTCCGACTGCTGCTAGCGATAATTAGTTGAAATCAACTTCGGAATTTTGAGGTTCCTCCTCAAAATTCTGCCATAGTTTCCAATTGCGGGGGGAAATGAAAATTTTATTGAATTGTGACCGAACCCATAGGGCTACCTACATATCCCCTCTTAAACGAGAATCAGGTCAGGCGTATTTCAATTACATCTTATAGGAAAACATAAAGATAACACGTAGTATCGCTTGAATGCATCTGAATTGATCGGATTCGGCCAGACTTCTCCGTCCATTTCTGCAAGTATGAGGGCTCCTCCTGTTAGAACCCGGTGAACCATGTATGGACCCTGCCAGTTGGGGGAGAATTTTCCTTTGGCTTCATATTGACGTGAAAAGATTTTCTTTAACATCAGCTGCCCCGGTGTGAACTGTCTCGGCTTGACTCTTTTGTTGAAGGCTCTGGACATTTTGTTCTGATAAAGTTGGTCGTGGCAAACTGCATTCATTCTCTTTTCGTCTATAAGAGCTAGCTGCTCGTAATAATTATTCACCCATTCTGCATCGCTGAGTTCTTCTTCCTATATGATTCTTAAGGAACAAATTTCCATTTCGGTGGGAATAACGGCTTCTGTACCGTAAACCAACATATAGGGGGTTACCCCAGTTGATGTATGGACTGTGGTGCGGTACCCTAGCAAAGCAAATAATAGCTTCTCGTTCCATTGCTTATGCTTCTCTATCATTTTCCTTAGTATCTTCTTGATGTTCTTATTGGCGGCTTCTACGACTCCATTCATCTGAGGTTTGTAGGCTGTAGAATTCTTGTGTCTGATTTTGAAAGTTTCACACATAACTTTCATCAAGTCACTATTGAGGTTGGAGCCATTATCGGTGATGATTGATTCTAGAATCCCGAATTGACAAATGATACGGTTGTGGACAAAGTTTGCCATGATTTTCTTGGTCACTACTATGTAATATGCTGCTTCGACCCATTTGGTGAAATAGTCGATTGCTACCAAGATAAACTTGTTCTCGTTGGAAGCAGCAGGCTCGATTGGTCCAATAACATCCATTCCCCATGCGGCGAACGGCCATGGGGATCTTGTTGCAGTAAGCTTATTTGGAGGTACCTTTATCATGTCTGAATGTATCTGGAAGCGGTGGTATTTATGGACATACTGGATGCAGTCCGTCTCCATAGTCATCCAAAAGAAACCAGCTCAGAGTATTTTCTTTGCTAAGACAAAGCTGTTCATATGTGGACCACATATATTAGCGTGAATTTCCTCTAGTAGCCTGGATGCTTTCTTTGCGTCGATACACCTTAGTAATCCCAAGTCAGGAGTCTTCCTATACAGGGTTCCTCTGCTGTGAAAAAAGTTGTTGGATAACCTCCGAAGTGTGCGTTTCTGAGTAGGATTTGCGAGCTCTGGGTATTCTCCTTTCGCCAAGTATACCTTGATATCATGAAACCAAGGCTTTCTGTCTGCTTCTTCTTCAACATGAGCACAATAAGCTGGCTGATCATGGATATTTACTGGAATGGGATCAATGAAGTTCTTGTCTAGATGTTGTATCATGGATGATAGGGTAGCCAATACATTAGCGAACTCATTCTAGACTCTGGGAATATGTTGGAATTCTATCTTTGTGAACCTCTTCCTCAACTCCTGTACATGATGTAGGTATGGGAGTATCTTGGAGTTCTTGGTTGCCCATTCTTATTGGACCTGATGTATAAGCAAGTCTGAATCTCCAATTACTATCAACTCTTGAATGTATGTCAACGACCATCTTGAGCCCTAAGATGCAGGCTTTATACTCAGCCATGTTGTTGGTGCAGGGGAACCTAAGTTTGGCAGATAATGGATAATGCTGACTGGTTTGTGATACTAGGATCGCTCCTATGCCAACTCCTTTGAAATTTGCTGCTCCATCGAAAAACATTCTCCAATCATCATAGGATTCTACAATATCTTCTCCTATGAACGATACCTCTTCGTCAGGAAAATATATTTTTAGGGGTTCGTATTCTCCGTCCATGGGATTTTCAGCAAGGTGGTCTGCTAGTGCCTGTCCATTGATTGCTTTCTAAGTCACGTAAACAATGTCAAACTCACTGAACAGGATTTTCCAGTTGGCTAACTTTCCAGTGGGCATGGGCTTCTGAAAGATGTACTTTAAGGGATCCATCATTGATATGAGATATGTAGTACAGGCATAGAAGTAGTGCCTCAACTTCTCAGCTACCCAAGTCAAAGCACAACAGGTGCATTCCAATAGAGAATATCGGGCCTCGTACGAATTGAACTTCTTACTGAGGTAATAGATGGCCTATGCTTTCCTCCCCGTTTCATCATGCTGACTCAGAACGCAATCGAAAACTCCATCCAATACCGCAAAGGTTTAATAGAAGTCTACCTGGCTCTGGAGAGACCAAAACTGGTAGTGTTGACAAGTATTCCTTGATTCTATTGAATGCTTTTTGGCAGTCGTCAGTCCATTTGGTATCGGCGTCCTTCTTTAACATCTTAAAGATTGTCTCACAGATAATCTTAGATTGTGCTATGAATCGGATGATGTAGTTAAGTCTCCCCAAGAAACTCATCATATCTTTCTTGTTCTTTGGCGGTGGCAACTCTTGAATAGATTTGACCTTTGATGAATCCAGTTCTATTCCTAGGCGACTCACAATGAACCCAAGTAATTTTCCAGCAGGAACCCTGAATGCACATTTTGTGGGATTCAGTTTCAGGTTGTACCTCCACAGTCTATTAAAGAACCTCCTCAAATCTTTCATGTGATTGGTGACTTTCTTGAACTTGATGATGACATCATCTACATATACTTCAATCTCTTTGTGTATCATATCATGAAAAATGGTAGTCATGGCCCTCATGTAGGTGGCCCCAGCATTCTTTAATCTAAATGACATCATCTTGTAACAGTACATACCCCACAGCGTAATGAAAGTCATTTTCTCAGCATCTTCTTCATCCATCCAAATCTGATGATGCCCAGCAAAACAATCTAAAAATGACTACAACTCATGCTTGGCGCAATTGTCGATTAGGATGTGTATATTTGGCAAAGGGAAGTCATCTTTCGGACTGGCCTGGTTGAAATCTTGATAGTTGACACAGACCCTGACCTTCCCATCCTTCTTTGGTACTGGCACGATGTTGGCTAACCATGTTAGATATTCTATTACCCTGAGAACCTTAGCTTTGACCTGCTTATTGACTTCCTCCTTGATTTTCAGACTCATATCAGGCTTAAACTTTCTTAGCTTTTGCTTTATCGGCGGACACGTTGGATTGTTTGGTAGTTTGTGAGCCACAATAGATGTACTTAGAACAGTCATGTCATTATATGTCCAGGCGAATATGTCCTCATACTCTCTTACAAATTCTATGTATTCCTTCTTTTCTGATGGTTATAAATGAACGCTGATTCATGTTTCTTTGACATTTTCTGCATCTCCCAAGTTAACAATCTCAGTCTCGTCCAGGTTGGACTTAGGTTTGTTCTCAAAATTCTCAACTTCCTTAACAATCTCCTTTGGAATGTCATCCTCCTCTGAATCTATGTCCATTTGTTGCATGTCATAGTCATCGGTTCATCAAGATAAGTAATAGTAATGCCTAAGGCTCGTCGAGCTCTGGTCGTCCTGATGGTCCAATTATTGAGGGGGACCCCTCTGCTTATGGCATGTATGGAAGGGCCTTCCTCCCCCTCCTCCTTGAGAACAACGCAACAATCCATGTCATCGTCCTCTAAGAACAAATTCTTCACTTCTACTAGTGCTTCCTCTTCTTCTGATTCGTAGATAATATCGACCGGTTGGAAAGTCTGCTCCAAATGTGGTATTGGATGCTCCAGCGGATAGTAACGACCGGGCCATGGTGGTGACCAACTGTTGAACTCCTCCCAGGTGTACTCATATCCCAGACCGAAAGTGGTGCCATGTTTCTTGAGTTTTATGGGCTTAGCGATTCCTTGGAGATTCTTTCCGAGCCCTTTTCCAGGTTTGTACCCATACCAATTCAGTATACTATCGATCTTGTTATCCCATAATTTGTCTTTGTTAACAACATTTACCCGTTTGATGTGATGGTAAGTCTCCCCTCCTAGCGTTTTTCTCCATTCGACTGATGGAATGGTTTGGCGACTATATATAGGGTTGCTACCGTCGTCGTGAATGATCACCTCTTGATGATTCCATTCGAACTTCACTGCCTAATGCAATGTCGATGCCATAGCCCCAGCGACATGGATCCATGGCCGTCCCAACAGTAGATTGTAATATGTCGGCACGTCTATCACTTGGAAATCAACATCGAACCAAGTTGGCCCCATTTGCAAACGCAGACTAATTTCCCCAATAGTGGACCTCTAGGAACCGTCGAAGGCTTTCACGTTGATAGTACCGTCCTTTATCTCGTGCAGTCCCTTACCCAACTTCTTAAGTGTAACTAGTGGACAAATGTTGAGGCTAGAACGCCCATCAATCAGGATCCTGATGATGAAGCAGTCTTCGTATTGCACAGTTCATCCTCGTGAAAAGTAATTTTGTGACTTTCCAATACCTGTCCGACCATGTTGCTATTTCCCCGCCAGTGATGTTGCTTGGCACGTATGCTTCACTCAGAACCTTCAATAAAGCATTCTTGTGTGCCTCGGAATTTTGTAGCAATGCAAGGATAGAGATTTGTGCCAATGTTTTGTTCAACTAGTCGATGACCGAGTATTTTTTGGCCTGTATCTTTCTCCAAAGATCGTCTAGACCGGTCTCAATGATGGGTGACCGATTGGAGGTCTGCTTGCTTGACTCAGCTAGGTGTTATGGGGTATAGACTCTACCAGTTCTTATCATACCCTATGCGACAACAGTTTCCTTGAACCTACCCTTGCCTTTCCTCCTTGCCTCGGTTGTATAGTCCCATGGTATAGCTTTGATATGGAATGGTGTTATGGTTGACATCACTAGTGGGATTGGTGCGACTATCTTCACTCCGAATGGAGCATGTGCCTTGGGTTGTAAAACCGCAACTTCAGATGGTACATGTGCATTTGCTAGAGACACGGATTCGACATCAATTGGCATTGGTGTCTTTGTAGATAATGTTGCTTCAAACTCAAGTGACATGGACATATTTACCTCGGCGTCCCTAGAGGGCTGAATCTGGACCACGATTGGATTAAGAGTTACTATTGGCTTTTTCGGGTCGTTCCCTTTTGCGATCAAACCGATCGATCCCTAAGGATCCCAATCATCCTCTATTTCAATCACGTGAACACCTCCACCCTTGTGGTCTAGCAGAGGGTTATTGCAGACATTCAGAGTGGGTTCCTTTGCCACAATAATCTTGTTGTAAATCAAAGCATGGATCTTGTCCTTCAGAGAACGGCATTCGTCGATGGTGTGTCCTTTCATGCCGGGATGGTATGCACATGATTTGTTTGGATTAACCCACTGAGAAAGGTTATAGCAGGGATAGAGGTGACATAACCAGCAACTTTGAGCCTTTCGTACAATTGGTCAATAGGTTCAACAATGGCTGTATGCTGTTTAGGAGGTTTGCGGTCAAAATTTGGTTGAGGTCTACGAAAGTTTTGGCGTGTAGTAGATAATTGATAGTGGGATGGTTGAGCATTGTAGGCTTGATAAACATGCGCGGGTTAGGAATATCTGGGTAAAGTAGGCTGATATACGGGAGGTGAAGGTGATTGATAAGTGGGTAGTGGAGTTTGGTAAGAGGGTGAGGGTGATTGGTAGTTTGGAGTAGGCTGATATGTGAGTGAAGGCATTGGATAAGTTTGGTACTTGATAGGAGATTTGGTTCTCTGTGCAACCATTACAGCCCCTACGTCCCTTTTCTTGGACGCACAACCAGAATGTAAGGTCTTATTTGTAGCTTACAAGGCCTCGAAATTTGTAACCATACCGCTTTTGATGCCCTCTTCGATCCTTTCGCCCAGCTTGATAATGTCAGAAAATTTATAGCTCTCAATCAACATTAGTAGCTCATAATACTGCGGTTCCTAAGCCAAGACAAAGAATTTGTTCATCTGTTCTTATTCTAAGGCAGGTCTGACCTTGGCAGCTTCGGACCTCCAGCAAATAGCATACTCGCGGAATGTTTCTATAGGTTTCTTCTTTAGATTCTGAATGTAGAACACATCCGGCGCATTCTTTGTGTTGAAACTGAACCTGCCCATGAAGTCGGATGCCATGCCTACCCTGTTTGACCATTTCTTCGGATCCTGGCTAATGTACCAAGATAGAGCATATCCTTTCAGACTCCTCATGAAAAGCTTCATACAGATCCTCTCGTCTTTCCCTACTCCAACCAGCTTGTCACAGTATGTTCTCAAATGGACTCTCAGATCCCCTGTACCATCAAGCATTTCAAACTTCAGAGGTTTGTACCCCTCGGGCAGTTCAACGCCGGGCTATATGCAAAGATCTTCCTAATTCAGCCCTTCAATTCCCTTACTCCCTTCGATGCCTTGAATTCAGCTAGTCAATTTCTTAAGTTCTTCAGCCAGGTTCCTGATAAACGAGTCTTTATCATTAGACTCTGGTGTGGAGAGTGGTACGGTCTCCACGTAGATGGGGGTGTTATGATGAGTGTGGAAATGGTCATTTGTGGAGTTCAAGGGTTCTAAGATGAGCAGTGGAGTGTTGTTTGAAGTATGACAGGTATTGCAGTGGTGGTGAGGAGTGAGATGGTTTTGTGGATTTGGGATATTTTATGGAGGTGTAGGGTTCTGAGCATTCGGGGTGGTGAGGGAAAATGACAGATTTGCTAGATTCCGAACCTGATCAAGTTCTTTTTGGAATTTCAGCAGCTTTTGTTCAAGCTGGGATGCACTTTCCTTAGGAACCAGAGTACCATGACCATGAGTGACCTCTACCCATTCAGTTGAGTTCTCCCTTTTGGCGTTGTTCAGATCTTCCATCTTCCCTTTGTTATTGTTTTTGATAGGACTAAGAGGAGGAATGGGTGGAGGGCCCCTGGATCTCGTGGGATAAAATGATGTTGCCAGAGTGCACGGACTAACCTTTGGGAAGTGGAATGAAACAAAAAGAATAAAAATAAAAGGTAACCAAGTTAGTGAGAGTTATAAACAAATGTTGCGCTATTTAAACACATAGTGCAAGAATGTAAATCGTGTCCTAATTTGGGGACCTGTTTGTGCCCGAGGTAGGCCTAGTGACAAATTGATTTGGAAAACTTAGGATGCTAAATGCCTCATTTTATTGATAAAATGTAGACGAATTTCAAATCGACACTAAATAACAGGAAATGAAATGTCACTAATGGCCATTGGCCTTGTTGCATTTCTTAAAGCAAAAAGAAAACTCCTATTTATTGGGACCCAGAAGGACCTTCCCCAGACTCGGCATCTTTGGCTCCATCGAATAGCTTTCCCAAATCTCGAAGTCCCAGCAATAGGTAGGCTTTGGCTAGATGTCCGCCCTCGTTTCCTTCAGCATTTTGGCAATCCTCAATTCTTTTGAGGAATTTCCTTTCCATCTCTACTATGCCCTGCTCCAAGTATCCCAGTCGCTTGTTGGCGCTGACAGCCATGTCTTTCCACTCTTCGACCAGCTTCTGGTTGGATTCTTGTATCTCACGGAGCTCGCTTTCGCATTCCTGAATCCTCTTGAGCAGTTGATTGTACTTGATCTGCGGCTCGGCCTTTTCATCTATGATCATGTGACCTCGAACAAACCCGGGCTGACCTAGACCACTATGATTATCCTCCAACCAACCTGAATAGTAGGGAGCATAATTGAAGCGGTATCTATCTGGAACGTTGGTATCCCTTCCCATGATAATTTTGTAGTGCCCCATATGCTGAGCTTGGCACTTGTAAGGGCTATCATCATCCTGAAAGTCGGCTTGGAAGTGACTCATCTTGTCGACCCTGGGTATAACCTGCTTCCTACCAGCTTGCCTCATAACTCGGAGAGGGACATAAGGATAGGTTCCACTCAGACCGATTAATATCAGAAATGGTGCGTCCCTAGATCGGGCGATGAACTCCTCGGTAGGGAACCATTCGAACATCTATTGTACTTGATCCTCAGTTAGATTTTCAAATAGTTCTACCCATCCTTTGGCGTCTTCTGGTTGAGCGAACATGTTGGGCATGTAATTCATCCGCCTTGGATGATGGAAGGCTATATGATCATCCTAGTCCCTTCGCTGAATCTCTTGTCGGTATTCACCCATTTGGAGATGTTCCATGAGCCAAAGTTAGAGTAGCAAATTACAGCTCTCGAAGTATTTGGCTCCTTATTGACACTTCTCCAAGGCTTGGTATATTTCTGCAATAATCATGGGCACTATGCTAAATGGTTGTCCACCAATTCCCTCAATTAAAGTTTTAGTTACCATAGCCAGTCTGGTATGGATCCTTGCTTTCTTCATCGGAAATACTATCATCCCAGGAAGCAGAACATGAAGACAAAGTTCCTTCGGTGAATATGCCCCAATGATGCGAGGGCAAACTCATCAGGATAGGTACGGTAGGATTTGCTGTGACCGTACCTTTCATACGAAATAATCAAAGGGGATATAAGACTCTTTCAAGTATGTCAGATCTGGATTCTTCTTTAGACCCATCATTTTGAGGAAACCCCTGCCCTTGCGGTTCTTAGGCATTGACAAACCCGAAGTCTCCTATGGTATACCAGCCAATCCTCCTATTTCTTCTAGCAATGGTTTCAGTTCAATGTCCCTGAAGCAGAACACAGACCTATCACAATCCCAGAACAGAGTAGCAGCTTCTATGATCTTGTTATTGGGTTAAATTTCTAGGAGGAAAGGTAGGTTTCCCAGATATTTTCGGACAAGAGTATGATCACTGGGCTGAAAATCCTCCCACCAGCTTAGTAGTTTGGGTGGATGTTGGTGACCATGCTGAATCTGGGGACTTCGTACCTCATATTTTTGCAAGACAAAAGGGTTAGACCCTTAACCCCACTAGATTCGACTATTAAATATCAATAATTGACATGAAAGCATTCAGTTCTCCAAATAAATGCACAGAACGTGATAGTGTCCGTTTTGGTTTTAAGGAAACCCACTGGACCTTGGACAAGACTATCTTAAAGAGCCATTATGCAGACAACATAACTGACTCGGCTAGGTTTGACCATGATGTATGCATATTTAAATAGATTAAGGTTTCTATGGGGTTTTAGACCGGTACCCTCGAGCGAACAACTCGAGGGGAAAGGCAAGGAACCATCGACTACACCGTTGATCAACTGATTTTATCGTAAAATACGCCTTTTTCGGATTTAGGGGTGATAATATCGAAAGAGCGCAACCACTCGTTATAAGCGTTGCTATGGTATTTTGTTTGACATGAGTGGAATATGATGTTGGGCATGATTATGCAATAATTAAAGCAGGTTGTCACGCATTTGCACGTTATGAAAGCAGTAAATACAATATTTCTTCATAATTTAAAGCAGTAGTAAGGGAAAATAGTAAAGGAAAGAAACAAAAAGACAAGTCAGTTTTGTAGTTGAAGAGGGAATTAAATACTTAAAGACATTAAACAAATAAAGACATGTAAAGAAGTGTAAAGTCACAATAATAGTCTGAAATGGTAAAAGCCTAAGAAAATTACCCAGCAGAGTCGCCATGCTGTCGCTTCCCCTTTTTCTCGCTAAATCGGATTTATGACATTTGGGAGGACAACTAATTCCTTTTAGGAATTGGGTTTGCATTTTAAGAGTCGCCACCTAATGATTGTGAGCACGTGATTTTTACCCTATATATGAGTTATTCCCATAAAATTCAAATAAACAATTTTTTCTTATATTTTATAATTTTTGTGAATTTTATGTTAATTGTTTGCATGTTATTTGCGCATGTTAAATCAAATAAAAAATACAAAATATGTATTTTTGCATTTAGGAAATTAATTTCCTATTTTAGTATGTTAATTCATTTTAGTACAATTTAAGGAACAATCATGAAAATAGTTTTAAGCATTTTTAGTTGATAATTGTTGCATTTATTTGTAAGTAAGATTTTAGAGGCCAATTGGTTTAATTTTGAATTAGGTCCTTATTTTAGTATTTGAAATAAATAAATAAAAAATACAAAAGAAAAAAAATACAAGAATACAAAATAAAATACAAAAATAAAAAAAAAAAAGAAGAAAAAGAAAATATAAAAATACAAAGGAAAAGAAAATACAAGGCAATACACTACAATAAGATTCGGGCCACAAAATATACCCCAATTAATGAGCCTAAATAGGAAATTGCTCCAGCCCAAATGATCCAAGCCCAAGCTTACTCTCCTGATCCGGTCCAGCAAGGTGGATGTCAAAACGACGTCGTATACGTCAATTAATCTCGGCCGTTTAACGTCTTAATCCAACGGCCTGTTTTGAGATAGAAGATCTGATGAGATAAAAACGTTAGAAATTATAGTCAACCCTAAACAAAACAAGAACCCTGTTATATCATCTTTGTCACCCACCACAGACCACCGCATCGCCGCCGGCCGGTCTAATCCCCACCAAAATCACACCATCTCTTCGTCATCATCCCCTCATCACAGTCCTACTACTAGTTTCCCTCAAAGATCACACCAAGTGCCCTAAAACGTCAAAACCCTAGCGCCGCCACCACCACCTACGGCGGCGTCGCCACCCCAAACCTCCCAAAATTCACACCCCAAGTTCCTCCCACCCTCCTAAGGCCTGATATACGTTCTTTTTCTTCAAAATTATCATCATCATCGTTTGAAGATTTGACCAGATGTTTCTTTTTAAGAAAAAAAAGAGAAGAAGAAAGAAAGAAAGAGAAGAGACTGACTAAATAAACCAACCAACGAAAAGCTAAGTCTTCTTGTTTCCATCTTTATTTCTCTTGTATGACTGAATTGTCTTTATTCATCTTTTAATTTTTTGTTCGTTACTAGGGTAGTATAGCATATTAGTTTCTAATTTTCTGGTTGACAATGATTTGGTGAATAAATTGATGCTAAACCTAGTACAAATTAGATTTCCAGCATGATTTCTTTTGCCTGTTTAATACCTGAAACTTGTGATGATTAGTCAGTGATAATTTCGGATAATTGTTAGACAAATAGTTAGGTAAATTAGTATTAAAAATAATTAGTATAGTTGATTCGGTTATAAATTGATTTTAGTTGATTAAGTTTGATTAGAAAAGGAATTTGACATCAATTTAGGAATAAGGCGGTAGTTAATTGGATTTTTTTTAGATTGACAGTTATATATGTTAAATTCTGATTTTGACAATTAAGGATTGGATTATAGCTGGTTAGATTTTGATTAATAATCAGTTAATATTAGAATTAGATTTCTTTTTAAAGACCTGACTGAATTCTCAACATATAAGTTCAGGGGGAAAGTGTGAATGGCAATAGGTGCACTTAGTAAAATCAAGTAATTTTCAGGGGTAGTTTAGGTATATAAAAGGGGGCAATAGTAATAAACTTAAGGGAGTGAGGGCACTATGGAAAATTCAGAATGGTTTTATGGTAATTTCAGCTTAGTAACAGGGGTACTATGGGCAGGATAAAAAGGCAAATCAGTGAATAACAAATGCAAGTGAGGGTATACTAGGAATTCCAAGGAATTAGAACATGGTAGAATTAGATAGAACCTTCTAGAATGGGTTCTAGTGCAAACCTTAAACAAATAAGTGTAGTAATCTGTCTAATAAAGTTAAAACGAGGGACTCCTAAGATAATTAACAATTTAAAATTCCCTCCCATTTTTCTGCCTATAAATAGGCAACAATTCTGAATAACAGGGGACTTTGGCTAGATTTTAGAATCTGAAAAAAGTTTTGAACCCTAGGAAACTCCCCCAAAAATATCTAAATCATTCTAGATCTGAAATGTATATTTCAGATCTAAATCTCTACTTCTAAGTCCCAATTTCTGTCAAATAAATTCAAAAACAAAAGCAATCAAAGTCTCGTGAACTTTCAGATTGACTTTCAAATTCAAAACTCCAAAAAAGTATAGAAAAACTGTAGAAAATTTTGATTGCTGAAGATTCGAAGGTATCTTAGGCATATTTTAAGTTCATTTGGTGCTATTGAGACTACTTTGGATGCATCTCTATTTGATTTGGTGTTGAAATTTTTACTGGAATGTCCTGAGATCACTGTTGGTTGAATTTTAAGCTGTTACTTGCGACTTACCATTGCTGATTCATTTTATTCATTTGCTTCAATTCAGGTACATCTTTTGCCATTTGTTCTGCTGTTCAGAACTAATTGTTAAAATGAAATGAAGATCTACTTATGTTCGAACAGTCCACAGCAATTTCGTTGTTATTTGGTTAAATAAATTCCTTTTGGTTACTGTCTTAATTCAAGTTGTTTGCTCTTAGTTGTTTGAGGTGATTGTATCAGGACATTGTTATTACCAAAACCATAGAGACATTGAGATTGAGACTAACTGTAAATCATTTCAGTTTGAAATTTTTAGAATGGTTGTAGTTTGAAGTTTTTCTAGTTAGCTGATTGATAATTAGGTTTATTGTGCTTAATATTTTTTAAAAAAAATTTGTTTAGTAGTTGTAACATCAGTATCAGTGGGCGTTGTAATTGACTCAGTAAATTTTAGTGATAGATCTTCATTTCAAGTTTTACGATGTTAAGAATACACTTAGCAATTAAAAGTAAAAATGATTATTAATAATATTGAGTTAATTTCTGTTTCAAATCTATAATTACATTTCATGATATATAGTGGATTCAATCAGTAAATAGCTAA